>WNWK01007599.1:50000-92357 GCA_009830355.1 Cherax destructor | reverse complement strand
TAATTATGGTATTGTTAATATTAAACAATATTGCCAAGTTGATAAGTAAGACACGTGCAAGACTTGCGTATCTTTACTGAGGAAACGTTTCGCCCTCACTGCAGGATTCAACACTTGAATACACAGTATCACTCCAGGAGACAGTAGAGGATAGATAGTCCCTCAGCATATCTACAAGATAATTAATCAGTCTTCAAGCTAAGATAGTGATAATTTTTCCACAAAATTGAGGGTTGGATCACCTCAAACAACCTCTAAACTTAACAACATAAGAAAGGAGGAACACTGCAGCAGGTCTACTGGCCCATGCTAGGCAGGCCCTTCTCAAACCCAAACCCACTCATAAAAATATTTGCCAGACTCATTTTCAATACTACCCAGGGAAATAAATTTTGATAGCCCTATTAACTCACGTGCAAAAGTCCCACTCAAATGCAATCCTTTTCACTCAAGTACTTATCTAACCCAAATTCGAGTGAGGAAGCCTGCAGCGCGGGCGGAAGGTTTCTTCAAATAAATAAAGCCAAGTTTGAAGCATATCTTACTCAACAGCAGAATAATTATATATGAAATGACTCTCGGTGCTGACAAAGTTGATTAAAGAAAGCGCCTGTGAGGGGAATGGAAGGTATTCAGGCTTAATTCAGGGAACTGGAGCATAGATCCAATTACTTAGATCAAGAGCCCCTCAGCAGCGTCAAGGAACCTCCCTTGAGGGGCCGAGAGGAGGCAAAATAAACACTAGAACAACACAGAATAAAAGTCACAATACTCTGCTTGGAACAACTCGCTATTGACCAGTGTGGCCAGTGTGGCCAGTGTGACCAGTGTGACCAGTGTGCCAGTGTGACCAATGTGACCAGTGTGACCTTGTGGCCAGTGTGGCCAGTGACCAGTGTGGCCAGTTACCAGTGTGACCTTGTGGCCAGTGTGACAAGTGTGGCCAGTGACAAGTGTGGCCAGTGTGGCCAGTGTCACCAGTGTGACCAGTGGCCAGTGTGGTCAGTGACCAGTGTGGCCAGTGTGACCAGTGTGGCCAGTGTGACCAGTGTGGCCAGTGACCAGTGTGACCAGTGTGACCAGTGTGACCTTGTGGCCAGTGACCAGTGTGACCTTGTGGCCAGTGACCAGTGTGACCAGTGTGGCCAGTGTGACCAGTGACCAGTGTGACCAGTGTGGCCAGTGTCACCAGTGTGACCAGTGTGGCCAGTGACCAGTGTGGCCAGTGTGACCAGTGTGACCAGTGACCAGTGTGATTTACGAAGCACACACCATGCTAGTGACTTTGTGATTGACAATATATGGAAACTACATTACCTCTATACTCCACAAAACAAATTTATTATTATTATTACCAGGGTTCTGGTCAACCAGACTGTTTGTGCTTGCGGCCAGCAGGACAAACACTGCAGCAGTGTACACGAACACCTGAGTTCTGCCGCAACAACACAGCCTCCAGTGTTACCAAAAAATTCGGTATTTGCTTTCAAAGTTGGTAATTAAATGGTCTTGAGTTTACCCAGGAAACTCAATGAAGCATGACCTGAGTATACCCAGGAATATGACTGACTCATGACCTGAGTATACCCAGGAATATGACTGACTCATGACCTGAGTATACCCAGGAATATGACTGACTCATGACCTGAGTGTACCCAGGAATATGACTGACTCATGACCTGAGTATACCCAGGAATATGACTGACTCATGACCTGAGTATACCCAGGAATATGACTGACTCATGACCTGAGTATACCCAGGAATATGACTGACTCATGACCTGAGTGTACCCAGGAATATGACTGACTCATGACCTGAGTATACCCAGGAATATGACTGACTCATGGCCTGAGTGTACCCAGGAATATGACTGACTCATGACCTGAGTATACCCAGGAATATGACTGACTCATGACCTGAGTATACCCAGGAATATGACTGACTCATGTCCTGAGTGTACCCAGGAATATGACTGACTCATGGCCTGAGTGTACCCAGGAATATGACTGACTCATGACCTGAGTGTACCCAGGAATATGACTGACTCATGACCTGAGTGTACCCAGGAATATGACTAACTCATGGCCTGAGTGTACCCAGGAATATGACTGACTCATGGCCTCAGCGTACCCAGGAATATGACTGACTCATGGCCTCAGCGTACCCAGGAATATGACTGACTCATGACCTGAGTGTACCCAGGAATATGGCTGACTCATGGCCTCAGTGTTCCCAGGAATATGACTGACTCATGACCTGAGTGTACCCAGGAATATGACTGACTCATGACCTGAGTATACCCAGGAATATGACTGACTCATGGCCTGAGTGTACCCAGGAATATGACTGACTCATGACCTGAGTATACCCAGGAATATGACTGACTCATGACCTGAGTATACCCAGGAATATGACTGACTCATGTCCTGAGTGTACCCAGGAATATGACTGACTCATGGCCTGAGTGTACCCAGGAATATGACTGACTCATGACCTGAGTGTACCCAGGAATATGACTGACTCATGACCTGAGTGTACCCAGGAATATGACTAACTCATGGCCTGAGTGTACCCAGGAATATGACTGACTCATGGCCTCAGCGTACCCAGGAATATGACTGACTCATGGCCTCAGCGTACCCAGGAATATGACTGACTCATGACCTGAGTGTACCCAGGAATATGGCTGACTCATGGCCTCAGTGTTCCCAGGAATATGACTGACTCATGACCTGAGTGTACCCAGGAATATGACTGACTCATGGCCTGAGTGTACCCAGGAATATGACTGACTCATGACCTGAGTGTACCCAGGAATATGACTGACTCATGGCCTGAGTGTACCCAGGAATATGACTGACTCATGACCTGAGTGTACCCAGGAATATGACTAACTCATGGCCTCAATGTAACCAGGAATATGACTGACTCATGGCCTCAGCGTACCCAGGAATATGACTGACTCAAGGCCTCAGTGTACCCAGGAATATGACTGAATCATGGCCTCAGTGTACCCAGGAATATGACTGAATCATGGTCTCAGTGTACCCAGGAATATGACTGAATCATGGCCTCAGTGTACCCAGGAATATGACTGACTCATGACCTGAGTGTACCCAGGAATATGACTGACTCATGGCCTGAGTGTACCCAGGAATATGACTGACTCATGACCTGAGTGTTACCAGGAATATGACTGACTCATGACCTGAGTGTAACCAGGAATATGAGTGACTAATGACCTGAGTGTACCCAGGAATATGACTGACTCATGACCTAAATGTACCCAGGAATATGACTGACTCATGTCCTGAGTGTACCCAGGAATATGACTGACTCATGTCCTGAGTATACCCAGGAATATGACTGAATCATGATCTAAGTGTGACCCAGGAATATGACTGACTCATGACCTGAGTGTACCCAGGAATATGACTGACTCATGACCTGAGTGTACCCAGGAATATGACTGACTCATGACCTGAGTGTACCCAGGAATATGACTGACTCATGTCCTGAGTATACCCAGGAATATGACTGAATCATGATCTAAGTGTGACCCAGGAATATGACTGACTCATGACCTGAGTGTAACCAGGAATATGAGTGACTCATGACCTGAGTGTACCCAGGAAGATGACTGAATCATGATCTAGGTGTGCCTAGATGAAGGGTTTGTGATCCAAGGAACTGGAGTCACTCTCCCGTTATACCACCTCTTATGTCATAGTTCTCTTTACGATACTCGACCTTTTTCACTGAATTTTATCCTTTTTATCAGACCTGCTTTTATCCTGTGTTTGTTTATGCTATCCATTTACTGATGTTTGTTTTATGCTATCACCTGTTTTATCCTGGTGTTTGTTTTATGTATCACCTGTTTTATCCTGGTGTTTGTTTTATGTATCACCTGTTTTATCCTGGTGTTTGTTTTATGCTATCACCTGTTTTATCCTGGTGTTTGTTTTTGCTATCACCTGTTTTATCCTGGTGTTTGTTTTATGCTATCACCTGTTTTATCCTGGTGTTTGTTTTATGCTATCACCTGTTTTATCCTGGTGTTTGTTTTATGCTATCACCTGTTTTATCCTGGTGTTTGTTTTATGCTATCACCTGTTTTATCCTGGTGTTTGTTTTATGCTATCACCTGTTTTATCCTGGTGTTTGTTTATGCTATCACCTGTTTTATCCGGTGTTTGTTTACTATCACCGTTTATGGTGTTTGTTTTATGCTATCACCTGTTTTATCCTGGTGTTTGTTTTATGCTATCACCTGTTTTATCCTGGTGTTTGTTTTATGCTACACCTGTTTTATCCTGGTGTTTGTTTTATCTGATATCACCTGTTTTATCCTGGTGTTTGTTTTATGCTATCACCTGTTTTATCCTGGTGTTTGTTTTTTTCCTCGGTGTTTGTTTTATGCTATCACCTGTTTTATCCTGGTGTTTGTTTTATGTATCACCTGTTTCTTTTTTATCCTGGTGTTTGTTTTTATCACCTGTTTTATCCTGGTGTTTGTTTTATGCTTATCACCTGTTTTATCCTGGTGTTTGTTTTATGCTATCACCTGTTTTATCCTGGTGTCTGTTTTATCCTGGTGTCTGTTTTAACCTGGTGTCTGTTTTAACCTGGTGTCTGTTTTATCCTGGTGTCTTTTATCCTGGTGTTTGTTTTATGCTATCACCTGTTTTATCCTGGTGTCTGTTTTATCCTGGTGTCTGTTTTATCCTGGTGTCTGTTTTATCCTGGTGTCTGTTTTATCCTGATGTCTTTTATCCTGGTGTTTGTTTTATGCTATCACTTGTTTTATCCTGCTGTCTGTTTTATCCTGGTGTTTGTTTTATGCTATCACCTGTTTTATCCTGGTGTTTGTTTTATATCACCTGTTTTATCCTGGTGTTTGTTTTATGCTATCACCTGTTTTATCCTGGTGTTTATGTTATCACTGTTTTATCTCCTGTTTTATCCTGGTGTTTGTTTTATATCACCTGTTTTATCCTGGTGTTTGTTTTATGCTATCACCTGTTTTATCCTGGTGTTTATGTTATCACCTGTTTTATCCTGGTGTTTGTTTTATGTTATCACCTGTTTTATCCTGGTGTTTGTTTTATCCTGGTGTTTGTTTTATGTTATCACCTGTTTTATCCTGGTGTTTGTTTTATGTTATCACCTGTTTTATCCTGGTGTTTGTTTTATGTTATCACCTGTTTTATCCTGGTGTTTGTTTTATGTTATCACCTGTTTTATCCTGGTGTTTGTTTTATGTTATCACCTGTTTTATCCTGGTGTTTGTTTTATGTTATCACCTGTTTTATCCTGGTGTTTGTTTTATGTTATCACCTGTTTTATCCTGGTGTTTGTTTTATGCTATCACCTGTTTTATCCTGGTGTCTGTTGTATCCTGCTGTTTGTTTTATGTTATCACCTGTTTTATCCTGGTGTCTGTTGTATCCTGCTGTTTGTTTTATGTTATCACCTGTTTTATCCTGGTGTCTGTTTTATCCTGGTGTCTGTTTTATCCTGGTGTCTTTTATCCTGGTGTTTGTTTTATGCTATCACTTGTTTTATCCTGCTGTCTGTTTTATCCTGGTGTTTGTTTTATGCTATCACCTGTTTTATCCTGGTGTTTGTTTTATGTTATCACCTGTTTTATCCTGGTGTTTGTTTTATCCTGGTGTTTGTTTTTCAATTTTTTATTGTTCATTGGCTTTATGTTGTTTTCTTCAAGTATTTTATTGTCTTTGCTCTTTAATATTATTTTCATCCTGTATTTCACAGGTTTTTATCCTCTTCCTAATCTGTTTTGTTGTTTTCTCACCGTTTATCCAGTTTTGCGGTGTTTCACTTCTCCCTCCTTCCTTCAGATGCTACTGCTTCCACTGCCTTAACTGTTGGTGATATTGTACCACCACCATTACTACCACTACCATTACTACCACTACCACCACCATTACTACCACCATCATTACTACCAATACCACCACCATTACTACCACTACCACCACCATTACTACCACCACCATTACTACCACCACCATTACTACCACTACCACCACCATTACCACCACCACCATTACTACCACTACCACCACCATTACTACCACCACCATTACTACCACTACCACCACCATTACTACCACCACCATTACTACCACTACCACCACCATTACTACCACTACCACCACCATTACTACCACCATCATTACTACCAATACCACCACCATTACTACCACTACCACCACCATTACTACCACCATCATTACTACCAATACCACCACCATTACTACCACTACCACCACCATTACTACCACTACCACCACCATTACTACCACCATCATTACTACCAATACCACCACCATTACTACCACTACCACCACCATTACTACCACCATCATTACTACCACTACCACCACCATTACTACCACTACCACCACCATTACTACCACTACCACTACCATTACTACCACCACCATTACTACCACCACCATTACTACCACTACCACCACCATTACTACCACCACCATTACTACCACTACCACCACCATTACACCACCACCATTACTACCACTACCACCACCATTACTACCACCACCATTACTACCACCACCATTACTACCACCACCATTACTACCACCACCATTACTACCACCACCATTACTACCACCATTTAATAGCTTCATTTCCAATGTTTGGTAAACCCTGGTGTTCTTGGTGGCGGCGATGACTCTCCTGCACGATAACTCTTGTGATAACTTTCCCAATATTGATGACTGTATATAACCTCTCCCCCCACCCCCCACCATGGATGGTACGGTACAGGCAGTTTGCACAAATGCCACCAAGCAGTTACACACCGCTTGTCTGTCTCAACTCAGTGCCACCAAGCAGTTACACACCGCTTGTCTGTCTCAACTCAGTGCCACCAAGCAGTTACACCCCACTAGGGGTGACCAGGAAAGTGGGGACACACCAACTAGGGGTGACCAGGGAAGTGGGGACAGACCCACTAGGGGTGAGAGGGGAAGTGGGGACAGAACCACTAGGGGTGAGGGAGGAAGTGGCGACAGACCTCACTACATTCAACATCCAAGCAAAACGAAAGGAAGACCCGAGAGGCACAGCTTTGGCCCGCTGTTGGCACGAGCACAGTGCCACGCCTTGGTCTAGGGTGATACTAAGAGGCACTCACATACTGGGGTGCCAGCACACACACACACATACAGCTGAATACACATACCAACAGTGTACTCAGGTCTGGACTAGCCACTGAACTCAATGAGCTCAGTGCTCAGGGCTTAAGAAAAAGTTTTAGGCTCCAGAAACCTTAGATGAGTGCAAAATAAGAGAGAGAAAACAGCTAAATCAAACTTTATAATTTGCTGTAATAGGATTATTTTGATCGTAAACAATATATTGGTCCCAGTGGAACTTAAACATTGAATACAAAGCATATAGTTATCTAGGCATCTACCTTGGGGCCTACCACAGTAAGAATGCCCAGGGAATTTTAATGTTGTCCTTCTACCCACAACACCACTCTTCACAAACCATTTTCTCTCTCTCGCTTCCTCAAAAAAAAAAAAAAAGAAAGTTCAAAGCTTAATCTCTCTCTCTCTCTCTCTCTCTCTCTCACCACAAGTTCCATTTAAAAAAATTTGTCCATGATCCTAGAAGATATGATTGTTGTTGAGGAGCGACACTTGCGTTCCTAAAGATGAAGGATGGAAGAGCGGGGCGCGGAGGCCATGACTACCCAAGTATATTAATATACAAGTTAGCAAATGATTGTTGCACTTCACTCTTGTCACTTTCTGTACTCACCAACCACACTTTATATAAATATCTTATATATAAAGAGAAACTATTTTAGTCTTTATCAGACTTTATCAAGAGATGAGGTACAGCTCCTGGAGACCTGTACAAGACCTTGTTCAAGGCTTTGTTATGAGATGAGGTACAGCTCCTGGAGGCTTGTACAAGACCTTGCTCAAGGCTTTGTTATGAGATGAGGTACAGCTCCTGGAGGCCTGTACAAGACCTTGTTCAAGGCTTTGTTATGAGATAAGGTACAGCTCCTGGAGGCTTGTACAAGACCTTGTTCAAGGCTTTGTTATGAGATGAGGTACAGCTCCTGGAGGCCTGTACAAGACCTTGCTCAAGGCTTTGTTATGAGATGAGGTACAGCTCCTGGAGGCTTGTACAAGACCTTGTTCAAGGCTTTGTTATGAGATGAGGTACAGCTCCTGGAGGCCTGTACAAGACCTTGCTCAAGGCTTTGTTATGAGATGAGGTACAGCTCCTGGAGGCTTGTACAAGACCTTGTTCAAGGCTTTGTTATGAGATAAGGTACAGCTCCTGGAGGCTTGTACAAGACCTTGTTCAAGGCTTTGTTATGAGATGAGGTACAGCTCCTGGAGGCCTGTACAAGACCTTGCTCAAGGCTTTGTTATGAGATGAGGTACAGCTCCTGGAGGCTTGTACAAGACCTTGTTCAAGGCTTTGTTATGAGATGAGGTACAGCTCCTGGAGGCCTGTACAAGACCTTGCTCAAGGCTTTGTTATGAGATGAGGTACAGCTCCTGGAGGCTTGTACAAGACCTTGTTCAAGGCTTTGTTATGAGATAAGGTACAGCTCCTGGAGGCTTGTACAAGACCTTGCTCAAGGCTTTGTTATGAGATGAGGTACAGCTCCTGGAGGCTTGTACAAGACCTTGCTCAAGGCTTTGTTATGAGATGAGGTACAGCTCCTGGAGGCCTGTACAAGACCTTGCTCAAGGCTTTGTTATGAGATGAGGTACAGCTCCTGGAGGCTTGTACAAGACCTTGTTCAAGGCTTTGTTATGAGATAAGGTACAGCTCCTGGAGGCTTGTACAAGACCTTGCTCAAGGCTTTGTTATGAGATGAGGTACAGCTCCTGGAGGCTTGTACAAGACCTTGTTCAAGGCTTTGTTATGAGATGAGATACAGCTCCTGGAGGCTTGTACAAGACCTTGTTCAAGGCTTTGTTATGAGATGAGGTACAGCTCCTGGAGGCCTGTACAAGACCTTGCTCAAGGCTTTGTTATGAGATGAGGTACAGCTCCTGGAGGCTTGTACAAGACCTTGTTCAAGGCTTTGTTATGAGATAAGGTACAGCTCCTGGAGGCTTGTACAAGACCTTGCTCAAGGCTTTGTTATGTGATGAGGTACAGCTCCTGGAGGCCTGTACAAGACCTTGTCAAGGCTTTGTTATGAGATGAGATACAGCTCCTGGAGGCTTGTACAAGACCTTGTTCAAGGCTTTGTTATGAGATGAGGTACAGCTCCTGGAGGCCTGTACAAGACCTTGCTCAAGGCTTTGTTATGAGATGAGGTACAGCTCCTGGAGGCTTGTACAAGACCTTGTTCAAGGCTTTGTTATGAGATGAGGTACAGCTCCTGGAGGCCTGTACAAGACCTTGCTCAAGGCTTTGTTATGAGATTAGGTACAGCTCCTGAGGCTTGTACAAGACCTTGTTCAAGGCTTTGTTATGAGATGAGATACAGCTCCTGGAGGCTTGTACAAGACCTTGTTCAAGGCTTTGTTATGAGATGAGGTCAGCTCCTGGAGGCCTGTACAAGACCTTGCTCAAGGCTTTGTTATGAGATGAGGTACAGCTCCTGGAGGCTTGTACAATACCTTGTTCAAGGCTTTGTTATGAGATAAGGTACAGCTCCTGGAGGCTTGTACAAGACCTTGCTCAAGGCTTTGTTATGTGATGAGGTACAGCTCCTGGAGGCCTGTACAAGACCTTGTTCAAGGCTTTGTTATGAGATACAGCTCCTGGAGGCTTGTACAAGACCTTGTTCAAGGCTTTGTTATGAGATGAGGTACAGCTCCTGGAGGCCTGTACAAGACCTTGCTCAAGGCTTTGTTATGAGATGAGGTACAGCACCTGGAGGCTTGTACAAGACCTTGTTCAAGGCTTTGTTATGAGATGAGGTACAGCTCCTGGAGGCCTGTACAAGACCTTGCTCAAGGCTTTGTTATGAGATGAGGTACAGCTCCTGGCTTGTACAAGACTTGATATCCTGATATCAGCCTTCCCTTTAAGCATTACTGTCTTCTGTCTTCCTGGCTTTAGTTCTTGCTTGATCTAGCAGAGTGCCTTTCCCAGCATGTGTGCTCCACTACCACTCTACTTGGGTACACCATCAACTGCCTTATTATAGTCCATGAAGCAGCAGTCTGCACCTTCCCTGTCTGCTTCTCCTGTCTGATCTCTGCTGCCATCATGTAGAAAGCTTGGTTTCTGAGACAAAGTTGACCTTATGTAATGCCACGATGGCTGTCTTTATGACACTGTGTGTGTGTGTGTGTTTGTTTCCTCAATAAGCCGTGACTAAGAATAGGTATGATAATCCCTCCCAGCCTCAAGGGATCTATCATACCTATTCTTACAGCTGTGTATGGAGTCTTGCCGCCGCCGCCGTCACTACTGCTCTCACGATACTTGAGGAATGCCAGCGGTTGTGAGTGCGTAAATGTGATAAGTAATGCGATTATTCTGCCTAGCTGTGCACCCAATAATTCTGAAATAATTTCTGCATCCCAAATTATAATTGCTGGAATATTGGGTAGAGTTGAGGGAAGTTGTGAGACTAACTGAGAAACCGACACACTGCCTGAGACACACTGCCTGGGAGACACACACTGCGTGAGAAACGACACACTGCCTGAGAGACACACTGCCTGGGAGACACACACTGCCTGGGAGACACACACTGCCTGAGAAACCGACACACTGCCTGAGAAACCGACACACACTGCCTGGGAGACAGACACACTGCCTGGGAGACAGACACACTGCCTGGGAGACAGACACACTGCCTGGGAGACAGACACACTGCCTGGGAGACACACACTGCCTGAGAAACCGACACACTGCCTGAGACACACTGCCTGGGAGACAGACACACTGTCTGAGACACACACTGCCTGGGAGACAGACACACTGCCTGGGAGACAGACACACTGCCTGAGAAACAAACCCACTGCCTGAGAGACACACACTGCCTGAGAGAGACACACTGCCTAAGAAACCGACACACTGCCTGAGAGACAGACACACTGCCTGAGACACACTGCCTGAGAGACACACACTGCCTGGGAGACAGACACACTGCCTCAGACACACACTGCCTGGGAGACACACACTGCCTGGGAGACACACTGCCTGGGAGAGACACACTGCCTGAGAGACGCACACTGCCTGAGAGACGCACACTGCCTGAGAGACGCACTGCCTGAGAGACACACTGCCTGGGAGACACACTGCCTGGGAGACACACACTGCCTGGGAGACACACTGCCTGGGAGACACACACTGCCTGAGAGACGCACACTGCCTGGGAGACACACACTGCCTGGGAGACACACACGGCCTGAGAGACGCACACTGCCTGAGAGACACACACTGCCTGAGAGAACACACTGCCTGGGGGAGACACACTGCCTGGGAGAGACAAACTGCTTGGGAGACACAAACTGCCTGGGAGACACACACAGCCTGGAAGACACACACTGCCTGGGAGACACACACTGCCTGAGAGAGACAATGCCTGAGAGACACACACTGCCTGAGAAACACACACTGCCTGAGAGAGAGACTGCCTGGGAGACACACACTGCCTGGGAGACACACAATGCCTGAGAGACACATACTGCCTGAGAAACACACACACACTGCCTGAGAGAGAGACACTGCCTGAGAGAGAGAGACACTGCCTGGGAGAGACTGCCTGGGAGACACACACAGCCTGGAAGACACACACTGCCTGGGAGACACACACAGCCTGGAAGACACACACTGCCTGGGAGACACACACAGCCTGGAAGACACACACTGCCTGGGAGACACACACTGCCTGGGAGACACACACTGCCTGGGAGACACACACTGCCTGAGAGAGAGACTGCCTGAGAGACACACACTGCCTGAGAAACACACACACAGCCTGGAAGACACACTGCCTGGGAGACACACAATGCCTGAGAGAGAGACTGCCTGAGAGACACACACTGCCTGAGAAACACACACACTGCCTGGGAGACACACTGCCTGAGAGACACACACTGCCTGGGAGAGACACACAGCCTGGGAGACACACACTGCCTGGGAGACACACTGCCTGGGAGACACACACTGCCTGAGAGAGACTGCCTGAGAGACACACACTGCCTGAGAACACACACACTGCCTGGGAGACACACTGCCTGGGAGCACACACTGCCTGGGAGACACACACTGCCTGGAGAGACAATGCCTGGAGACACACACTGCCTGAGAACACACACTGCCTGAGGAGACTGCCTGGGACACACACTGCCTGGGAGACACCAATGCCTGAGAGACACATACTGCCTGAGAAACACACACACACTGCCTGAGAGAGAGACACTGCCTGAGAGAGAGAGACACTGCCTGGGAGAGACTGCCTGGGAGACACACACAGCCTGGAAGACACACACTGCCTGGAGACACACACTGCCTGGAGACACACATGCCTGGGAGACACACACGCCTGGAGACACACACTGCCTGGGAGACACACACTGCCTGGGAGACACACACTGCCTGGGAGACACACACTGCCTGGAGAGAGACTGCCTGGACACACTGCCTGAGAACACACACACAGCCTGGAAGAACACACTGCCTGGGAGACACACAATGCCTGAGAGAGAGACTGCCTGAGAGACACACACTGCCTGAGAAACACACACACTGCCTGGGAGACACACTGCCTGAGAGACACACACTGCCTGGGAGAGACACACAGCCTGGGAGACACACACTGCCTGGGAGACACACTGCCTGGGAGACACACACTGCCTGAGAGAGACTGCCTGAGAGACACACACTGCCTGAGAAACACACACACTGCCTGGGAGACACACTGCCTGGGAGACACACACTGCCTGGGAGAGACACACTGCCTGGGAGAGACACACAGCCTGGGAGACACACACTGCCTGGGAGACACACTGCCTGGGAGACACACACTGCCTGAGAGACACACTGCCTGAGAGACACACAGCCTGGGAGACACACACTGCCTGGGAGACACACAGCCTGGGAGAGAGAGACAGCCTGGGAGACACACACTGCCTGAGAGAGAGACACTGTCTGAGAGACACATACTGCCTGGGAGAGAGACACTGCCTGGGAGACGCTCCTTGAGACCAACTTGTAAAGTCGCTACAAACTTTGCTCAGAAGAGTCACAGGAATTTTTATATTAAACACAACACTATTTTCATCCCCATGACTGTTACATAGTGTTTGTACGCGCACACGCGCGTGTACACACGCACACGCACACACACACACACTTTGATGAGGATAATAAAAATAAATGAGGACGGGGAAAGAATCCAAATAGATTTGGACAAATTGCAAAATTGGTCAGATAAATGGTTGATTGATTGGGAAGGGAGGAAGAAGACCGGAAACGGGGCATAAACTCGGAGGACAGATGTAGATTTCACTCCAAGAGAAATACGTAGGTAGGGGTGTACACAGTGCCCAATATAAGGACAGAGGCTCACGTCAGCTGAATAATACCCGCAGCCAGTGTTCGTCTGGCAAATGTAAGAATGGCCTGCAGAAATGTCAACAGTGTTTCCGGGCACTTTGTACAACATATATCAGGAGCATCTTGGAGTACGCAGCACCACCACTGAACCCACACCTGAGGAAGTATACTAACTGCAGAAAATATTAAAGTACGCAACACGGCTTGTTCCTGAGTTAAGGGTTAAGAGCTATAAGAAAAAACTAAACGAATTGAATGTAAAGATAGTGAAGGAGAGGCGAACCAGCGGAGACATGATAACATAGGAAATACTCAGAGGAATTGATACCAGGGAGAGGGAGACATGATAACATAGGAAATACTCAGAGGAATTGATACCAGGGAGAGGGAGACATGATACCATAGAAAATACTCAGAGGAATTGATACCAGGGAGAGGGAGACATGATAACATAGGAAATACTCAGAGGAATTGATACCAGGGAGAGGGAGACATGATACCATAGGAAATACTCAGAGGAATTGATACCAGGGAGAGGGAGACATGATAACATAGGAAATATTCAGAGGAATTGATACCAGGGAGAGGAGACATGATAACATAGGAAATATTCAGAGGAATTGATACCAGGGAGAGGGAGACATGATAACATAGGAAATACTCAGAGGAATTGATACCAGGAGAGGGAGACATGATAACATAGGAAATACTCAGAGGAATTGATACCAGGGAGAGGAACATGATACCAGGAAATACTCAGAGTAATTGATACCAGGTAGAGGAGACATGATAACATAGGAAATACTCAGAGGAATTGATACCAGGGAGAGGGAGACATGATACCATAGGAAATACTCAGAGGAATTGATACCAGGGAGAGGAGACATGATAACATAGGAAATACTCAGAGGAATTGATACCAGGGAGGGAGACATGTAACATAGGAAATACTCAGAGGAATTGATACCAGGAGAGGGAGACATGATAACATAGGAAATACTCAGAGGAATTGATACCAGGAGAGGAGACATGATACCATAGGAAATACTCAGAGGAATTGATACCAGGGAGAGGGAGACATGATACCATAGGAAATATTCAGAGGAATTGATACCAGGGAGAGGGAGACATGATAACATAGGAAATATTCAGAGGAATTGATACCAGGGAGAGGGAGACATGATAACATAGGAAATATTCAGAGGAATTGATACCAGGGAGAGGGAGACATGATAACATAGGAAATATTCAGAGGAATTGATACCAGGGAGAGGGAGACATGATAACATAGGAAATATTCAGAGGAATTGATACCAGGGAGAGGGAGACATGATAACATAGGAAATACTCAGAGGAATTGATACCAGGGAGAGGGAGACATGATAACATAGGAAATACTCAGAGGAATTGATACCAGGGAGAGGGAGACATGATAACATAGGAAATACTCAGAGGAATTGATACCAGGGAGAGGGAGACATGATAACATAGGAAATATTTAGAGGAATTGATACCAGGGAGAGGGAGACATGATAACATAGGAAATACTCAGATAAATTGATACCAGGGAGAGGGAGACATGATAACATAGGAAATACTCAGAGGAATTGATACCAGGGAGAGGGAGACATGATAACATAGGAAATATTCAGAGGAATTGATACCAGGGAGAGGGAGACATGATAACATAGGAAATACTCAGAGGAATTGATACCAGGGAGAGGGAGACATGATAACATAGGAAATACTCAGAGGAATTGATACCAGGGAGAGGGATACATGATACCATAGGAAATACTCAGAGTAATTGATACCAGGTAGAGGGAGACATGATAACATAGGAAATACTCAGAGGAATTGATACCAGGGAGAGGGAGACATGATACCATAGGAAATATTCAGAGGAATTGATACCAGGGAGAGGGAGACATGATAACATAGGAAATACTCAGAGGAATTGATACCAGGGAGAGGGAGACATGCTAACATAGGAAATACTCAGATGAATTGATACCAGGGAGAGGGAGACATGATACCATAGGAAATACGCAGAGGAATTGATACCAAGGAGAGGGAGACATGATAACATAGGAAATACTCAGAGGAATTGATACAAGGGAGAGGGAGACATGATAACATAGGAAATACTCAGAGGAATTGATACCAGGGAGAGGGAGACATGATAACATAGGAAATACTCAGAGGAATTGATACCAGGGAGAGGGAGACATGATAACATAGGAAATACTCAGAGGAATTAATACCAGGGAGAGGCTGATAGTGAACACATACTCGGGGACAAAGTTGGTAGTTAAAGGCACAGGTGAGTCACAGAGATGTCAGGAAGTATTTCTTCAGTCCCAGAGTGGTCAAGAAGTGGAATGATTTCCATGGTGGAGGCAGATTCCATACACAGTTTTAAGAGCAGGTATGATAGGGCACACCAGGATATAAGCCAGATAATCTGGCAAGGCGACAGCCAGGGACAGGAGCTGAGAATCAACTCCTGGAACCACAAATACTGTAGGCGAGTACAAATAGGTGAGTACACAAACGAACACACGCGCACACTCACAACAGCAGCAGCAGCAACAGCAGCAGTAACAGCAACAACAACAGCAGCAACAACAGCAACAACAGCAGCAGCAGCAGTAACAACAGCAACAACAACAGCCGCAGCATCAGCAGCAACAACAGCGGCAGCAGCAACAGCAACAACAGCAGCAGCCGCAGCATCAGCAGCAACAGCAGCAGCAGCACCAACAGCAACAGCAACAACAGCAGCAGCCGCAGCATCAGCAGCACCAACAGCAACAGCAACAACAGCAACAGCAGCCAGTGTTCATCACACTTCTATATCTCTTAATAGCTTTATTCTTATATTTTCTTTTTGTATTCCCCCGGAAAGGGGGTTAAAATCCCCCGCCCCCCCTGGTCGTACGTGTTGTGGAAGGTGACAAAAATGCTGGGAACAAGCGCCTGGGTCCTCTTTTTGTGTATGCAATTACTGCAGCGAAAACCAAAGAAAATTTGTGTTTTCATCTTTGGGTCACATGTGTGTGTGTGTACTCACCTAGTTGTGGTTGCAGGGGTCGAGTCACAGCTCCTGGCCCCGCCTCTTCACTGGCCGCTACTGGGTCACTCTCCCTGCGCCATGAGCTTTATCATACCTCTTCTTAAAGCTATGAATGGATCCTGCCTCCACTACATCGCTGTGTGTGTGTGTGTGTTGTCTAACATTGTAACAAACACAGCTGCTGTCTAACACTAACACAGCTGCTAACACTAACACAGTTGTTGTCTTAACACAAACACAGCTGCTGTCTAACACTAACACAGCTGCTAACACTAACACAGTTGTTGTCTTAACACAAACACAGTTGTTGTCTTAACACAAACACAGCTGCTGTCTTAACACAAACAGAGCTGCTGTCTTAACACAAACACAGCTGCTAACACTAACACAGCTGGTGTCTTAACACAAACACAGCTGGTGTCTTAACACAAACACAGCTGGTGTCTTAACACAAACACAGCTGGTGTCTTAACACAAACACAGCTGGTGTCTTAACAAACACAGCTGGTGCTTAACACAACACAGCTGGTGTCTTAACACAAACACAGCTGGTGTCTTAACACAAACACAGCTGGTGTCTTAACACAAACACAGCTGGTGTCTTAACACAAACACAGCTGGTGTCTTAACACAAACACAGCTGGTGTCTTAACACAAACACAGCTGGTGACTTAACACAAACACAGCTGGTGTCTTAACACAAACACAGCTGGTGTCATAACACAAACACAGCTGCTGTCATAACACAAACACAGCTGGTGTCATAACACAAACACAGCTGGTGTCATAACACAAACACAGCTGGTGTCTTAACACAAACACAGCTGGTGTCCAACACTTTAATATAAGGAGCATCTTAGACCTGGTCCTTGGCAGACATCTAGAGGTGTCATAACACAAACACAGCTGGTGTCTTAACACAAACACAGCTGGTGTCATAACACAAACACAGCTGGTGTCTTAACACAAACACAGCTGGTGTCCAACACTTTAATATAAGGAGCATCTTAGGCCTGGTCCTTGGCAGACATCTAGAGGTGTCATAACACAAACACAGCTGGTGTCTTAACACAAACACAGCTGGTGTCCAACACTTTAATATAAGGAGCATCTTAGACCTGGTCCTTGGCAGACATCTAGAGGTGTCATAACACAAACACAGCTGGTGTCTTAACACAAACACAGCTGCTGTCATAACACAAACACAGCTGGTGTCATAACACACACACAGCTGGTGTCATAACACAAACACAGCTGGTGTCTTAACACAAACAAAGCTGGTGTCCAACACTTTAATATAAGGAGCATCTTAGACCTGGTCCTTGGCAGACATCTAGAGGTGTCATAACACAAACACAGCTGGTGTCTTAACACAAACACAGCTGGTGTCATAACACAAACACAGCTGGTGTCTTAACACAAACACAGCTGGTGTCCAACACTTTAATATAAGGAGCATCTTAGGCCTGGTCCTTGGCAGACATCTAGAGGTGTCATAACACAAACACAGCTGGTGTCTTAACACAAACACAGCTGGTGTCCAACACTTTAATATAAGGAGCATCTTAGACCTGGTCCTTGGCAGACATCTAGAGGTGTCATAACACAAACACAGCTGGTGTCTTAACACAAACACAGCTGGTGTCATAACACAAACACAGCTGGTGTCTTAACACAAACACAGCTGGTGTCCAACACTTTAATATAAGGAGCATCTTAGACCTGGTCCTTGGCAGACATCTAGAGGTGTCATAACACAAACACAGCTGGTGTCTTAACACAAACACAGCTGCTGTCATAACACAAACACAGCTGGTGTCATAACACAAACACAGCTGGTGTCATAACACAAACACAGCTGGTGTCTTAACACAAACACAGCTGGTGTCCAACACTTTAATATAAGGAGCATCTTAGGCCTGGTCCTTGTCAGACATCTAGAGACCTGAAGACGTCACTTGACCTGGACGACACTGGGCAGATGTACACTGATAAATTATACCAGGAACTGAGTAGGAAACAACAGCAGGTGGGAGGGAGTGGCACTAGGTGGGAGGGAGTGGCACTGAGTGCGAAACCCCATGTAAGGTCACCTCTAGAGGACAGAAGCCACCATACAAGGTCAGTGGTCACTATATGTCATTAACAAGAGGGGGTGGGGGTTATCAGTTACATTAATGAGGCGGAAGACAATATTTAAAGGAAACTCCCACGTGTCAGGTCAGACGGGTAGGTCAAAAGGTCACTGTGTAACATGGGTGAGAGGTCAAAGGTCATGGACAGGGAGGTGTTAAAGGTGAGAGGTCAGCAGAACGGGCTAGGTCAGACTAGGTCGTACGACTATTATTCCTCTCAGCTGAAAAATAGGTTCAGCGTAGTTGTAATAGTAGCAGTGGTGTTGTTAATATTAAGTGTAGCAGTAGTATAGTGGTGGTAGCAGTAATAGTTATAGTAGTAGGCAGCAGCAGCAGCAGCAGCAGCAGCGGCGGCAGCAGCAGTAGCAGCGGCAGCATCACCGGTAGCAGGAGCGGCGGCAGCAGTAGTAGTAGTAGCAGCAGCAGCAGCAGCAGCAGTAGTAGTAAGCCCTGCGCTTAATCCAAATTTTCAACCCGTAGTTGAAGTCAGAAGCAGAAGTTGGTAAGAGAGCCTTCGGCTATACTTCCTTTGCCAAGAATGTCTACACAGACTTAACAGAAAGAGAAACTAAGCTTTAGTTTCTGCCAGCATTATAACTTGATATTTCTCTCTCTCTCTCAAACATCAACTTTAATAAACATTAATAATAATTATAGATTAAAGTGAGAATGAGCAACCAGTAAGGAAGTATCATAATCGAAGTGTTAAAATTATTATTCTAAAATTATAATCATTTTTAATAATAATAATAATAATGCGATATTTGTGTACGTCAATTGATAACTTCCATCAAGGTGTTCTGACAACAGTAAGTTAACTGACAACTTCCATCAAGGTGTTCTGACAACAGTAAGTTAACTGACAACTTACATCAAGGTGTTCTGACAACAGTAAGTTAACTGACAACTTCCATCAAGGTGTTCTGACAACAGTAAGTTAACTGACAACTTCCATCAAGGTGTTCTGACAACAGTAAGTTAACTGACAACTTCCATCAAGGTGTTCTGACAACAGTAAGTTAACTGACAACTTCGATCAAGGTGTTCTGACAACAGTAAGTTAACTGACAACTTCCAACAAGGTGTTCTGACAACAGTAAGTTAACTGACAACTTCCATCAAGGTGTTCTGACAACAGTAAGTTAACTGACAACTTCCATCAAGGTGTTCTGACAACAGTAAGTTAACTGACAACTTCCATCAAGGTGTTCTGACAACAGTAAGTTAACTGACAACTTCCAACAAGGTGTTCTGACAACAGTAAGTTAACTGACAACTTCCATCAAGGTGTTCTGACAACAGTAAGTTAACTGACAACTTCCATCAAGGTGTTCTGACAACAGTAAGTTAACTGACAACTTCCAACAAGGTGTTCTGACAACAGTAAGTTAACTGACAACTTCCATCAAGGTGTTCTGACAACAGTAAGTTAACTAAAAACTTTCATCAAGGTGCTCTGACAACAGTAAGTTAACTGACAACTTCCAACAAGGTGTCCTGACAACAGTAAGTTAACTGACAACTTCCATCAAGGTGTCCTGACAACAGTAAGTTAACTGACAACTTCCATCAAGGTGTTCTGACAACAGTAAGTTAACTGACAACTTCCATCAAGGTGTTCTGACAACAGTAAGTTAACTGACAACTTCCAACAAGGTGTCCTGACAACAGTAAGTTAACTGACAACTTCCATCAAGGTGTTCTGACAACAGTAAGTTAACTGACAACTTCCATCAAGGTGTTCTGACAACAGTAAGTTAACTGACAACTTCCATCAAGGTGTTCTGACAACAGTAAGTTAACTGACAACTTCCATCAAGGTGTTCTGACAACAGTAAGTTAACTGACAACTTCCATCAAGGTGTTCTGACAACAGTAAGTTAACTGACAACTTCCATCAAGGTGTTCTGACAACAGTAAGTTAACTGACAACTTCCATCAAGGTGTTCTGACAACAGTACGTTAACTGACAACTTCCATCAAGGTGTCCTGACAACAGTAAGTTAACTGACAACTTCCATCAAGGTGTTCTGACAACAGTAAGTTAACTGACAACTTCCATCAAGGTGTCCTGACAACAGTAAGTTAACTGACAACTTCCATCAAGGTGTTCTGACAACAGTAAGTTAACTGACAACTTCCATCAAGGTGTCCTGACAACAGTAAGTTAACTGACAACTTCCATCAAGGTGTTCTGACAACAGTAAGTTAACTGACAACTTCCATCAAGGTGTTCTGACAACATTAAGTTAACTGACAACTTCCATCAAGGTGTTCTGACAACAGTAAGATAACTGACAACTTCCATCAAGGTGTTCTTCCATCAAGGTTACTACCATCTGGTAGTAACCCAGGATAACCATCTGGCAGTAACCCAGGATAACCATCTGGCAGTAACCCAGGATAACCATCTGGCAGTAACCCAGGATAACCATCTGGTAGTAACCCAGGATAACCATCTGGTAGTAACCCAGGATAACCATCTGGTAGTAACCCAGGATAACCATCTAGTAGTAACCCAGGATAACCATCTGGCAGTAACCCAGGATAACCATCTGGCAGTAACCCAGGATAACCATCTGGCAGTAACCCAGGATAACCATCTGGTAGTAACCCAGGATAACCATCTGGTAGTAACCCAGGATAACCATCTGGCAGTAACCAGGATAACCAGATGGTTATCCTGGGTTACTAACCCTCCTGGGCGGGAGGGGGGTGTAATCCAAAACGTTTTGTCTTCAACGTGAAGGCGAAAAGAGAAGTCTGGCTCACCACGACACATAACAAGCCAGGTGTGTGTCGTGGTACAATACTCCAGCAATGATACATAACAAGCCAGGTGTGTGTCGTGGTACAATACTCCAGCAATGATACATAACAAGCCAGGTGTGTGTCGTGGTACAATACTCCAGCAAGAACGACACATAATACAAGTCACGTGTGTGTCGTGGTACACTACTACAGCAAGGAGGACACATAATACAAGCCAGGTGTGTGTCGTGGTACACTACTCCAGCAAGGACACATAATACAAGCCAGGTGTGTGTCTTGGTACAATACTCCAGCAAGGACACATAATACAAGCCAGGTGTGTGTCGTGGTACAATACTCCAGCAAGGACACATAATACAAGCCAGGTGTGTGTCGTGGTACACTACTCCAGCAAGGAGGACACATAATACAAGCCAGGTGTGTGTCGTGGTACACTACTCCAGCAAGGACACATAATACAAGCCAGGTGTGTGTCTTGGTACAATACTCCAGCAAGGACACATAATACAAGCCAGGTGTGTGTCGTGGTACAATACTCCAGCAAGGACACATAATACAAGCCAGGTGTGTGTCGTGGTACACTACTCCAGCAAGGACACATAATACAAGCCAGGTGTGTGTCTTGGTACAATACTCCAGCAAGGACACATAATACAAGCCAGGTGTGTGTCGTGGTACACTACTCCAGCAAGGACACATAATACAAGCCAGGTGTGTGTCGTGGTACACTACTCCAGCAAGGACACATAATACAAGCCAGGTGTGTGTCTTGGTACAATACTCCAGCAAGGAAGACACATAGTACAAGCTAGGTGTGTGTCGTGGTACACTACTCCAGCAAGGAAGACACATAATACAAGCCAGGTGTGTGTCGTGGTACACTACTCCAGCAAGGACACATAATACAAGCCAGGTGTGTGTCTTGGTACAATACTCCAGCAAGGACACATAATACAAGCCAGGTGTGTGTCGTGGTACACTACTCCAGCAAGGAAGACACATAATACAAGCCAGGTGTATGTCGTGGTACACTACTCCAGCAAGGACACATAATACAAGCCAGGTGTGTGTCTTGCTACAATACTCCAGCAAGGAAGACACATAGTACAAGCCAGGTGTGTGTCGTGGTACACTACTCCAGCAAGGAAGACACATAATAGAAGCCAGGTGTGTGTCGTGGTACACTACTCCAGCAAGGAAGACACATAATACAAGCCAGGTGTGTGTCGTGGTACAATACTCCAGCAAGGAAGACACATAATACAAGCCAGGTGTGTGTCTTGGTACAATACTCCAGCAAGGAAGACACATAATACAAGCCAGGTGTGTGTCTTGGTACAATACTCCAGCAAGGAAGACACATAATACAAGCCAGGTGTGTGTCTTGGTACAATACTCCAGCAAGGAAGACACATAATACAAGCCAGGTGTTTGTCTTGGTACAATACTCCAGCAAGGAAGACACATAATACAAGCCAGGTGTGTGTCTTGGTACACTACTCCAGCAAGGAAGACACATAATACAAGCCAGGTGTGTCTTGGTACAATACTCCAGCAAGGAAGACACATAATACAAGCCAGGTGTGTGTCTTGGTACAATACTCCAGCAAGGAAGATACATAATACAAGCCAGGTGTATGTCGTGGTACAATACTCCAGCAAGGAATAATACATAATACAAGCCAGGTGTATGTCTTGGTACAATACTCCAGCAAGGAATAATACATAATACAAGCCAGGTGTATGTCGTGGTACAATATTCCAGCAAGGAATAATACATAATACAAGCCAGGTGTATGTCGTGGTACAATACTCCAGCAAGAACAACACACAAATAGTGTTAATGAAGCCTCAATCAAATTATTTCCCTCTTCCCCTGGAGTAAAATTCATTTGCAGCAGAAACTCGTGGGAATTAGGGGCAAGATGAAAGGAAGGAGAGTCATTTTGAGTGTTTCTCTGGGCCTAGCAATCAGTGGTGCCTCTGAAGAGCACCTCGGTGAAGCTTTTGCGTCCTATTGTGTGCACAACACAGACAGTGCCACGATATCCATGCACTCATTAT
Source organism: Cherax destructor (assembly GCA_009830355.1). Taxonomy (NCBI): domain Eukaryota; kingdom Metazoa; phylum Arthropoda; class Malacostraca; order Decapoda; family Parastacidae; genus Cherax; species Cherax destructor. The sequence goes on along the minus strand of WNWK01007599.1, from coordinate 68,752 downwards.
ATCTTTCTCTTGGCTTGTTGTCCTCTTCTTCCCTTTCTTATGTTATTGCTTTTCTGCTTCCTCCTCTTATTGTTCTTGTCTTCTATGTGTCGCTCTTTCTTTAATTACTTTTTGATTCTGTGATTCCTAACAATTCTTAATGAACAAAATTATCACCACTTTGTAAAAATCTTCCTAGCTTCCTCCCTCCCTTCCTTTCTCCCTTCTCTTCCCCCTTCCTCCCTCCTCTTTCCCCTTCCTCCCTCCTCTTCCCCCTTCCTCCCTCCTCTTCCCCTTCCTCCCTCCTCTTCCCCCTTCCTCCCTCCTCTCTCCCCTTTCCTCCTCCTCTTCCCCTTCCTTCCCCTTTTCCCCCTCTTCCCCCTTCCTCCCTCCCCCTTCATTTCTTTTCATCCCCCTCTTATCTTCCTCCTCATCCATTTCCATCCTCATTTGTTCCTCTCATCATCTTCACCTCTCTTTTTTTTCCATCTCTCTTTTTCCCTTACCCCCCATCATATTTTATTGCATCTTTTTTCCCTTCCCCCCCCCCCCCCCCCCCCAAAATTCCCCCCCCCCCCATCCCCCCCCCCCCCTTTTTCCATTTTTTTTTTTTCCCCCCATCATCTTCACCATTTCCTCCCCCCTTCTTCATTTTCTTATCTATCTTTGTCTTTATCTCATTTCATTCTCTTCATTATTTTTTCTCCTTCTTCTTCTTCTTCCATTCCTATATGTTGTATTTACCATCATCTTCACTTCATCATCATATTTCAATTTTCATCATCACTTCATTCATCATATCACATTACGGTAATAATGTTTGCGACTACCTAAAAAATTTTTCATTATCAAAATTTTTATTAAAAAAACATATTTGTTTACGCCAATAAATATGTCATTAAATAATATTTGCATTACCTTTAAATAATGTTTTCATTAAATAATGTTTCACGTATCATCATTTTTTCATTAAATAAATATATTGTCATCATGTTTATTCATCATCATGGCTGCGATCCATCATCTTTTTCATTCATCATCTTTTATTTAAATATCTCTTTGTTTATTGTCATCTCTTATTTTCACCATCATCATTTACTCATCATCTCATTCTTTCATTTCATCATCATCATTGTTGTTCATCATCATGTTTTCATTACCATCATCATCATTGTATTTCATCATCATTTTCATTTCATCATCATCTTCTCCTTTAAAATATCACTTTTCATTTCATCATCATTTTTTAATATAATATATTTTCTTCATTGCCCATCTCATTTGTTTAAACAATAAATATGTTGTTCATTCCATTATAAATTTTAAGCATATCATCTTTACATTTGTCCATATTGTTTTATTTCATCATCATTTCATCATCTCAGCTGTTTCATTCATCATCTCATGTTTTCATTGTCATCATTTCACTTCCATCATGTTTTTTTAAAATAATATCTTTCACATTAAAAAATATTTGTTGTCATCATGTTGTTCACATTCATCCTCAAATGTTTTTTCATTGCATCATCTCTGTTTCTATACATCATCTTCTTGCACTAATATTGTTCATTATCATCATGTTGTTCATTCGTCATCATTTTCCATTCATCATCATACGTATGTTATTTCATTATCTCATCATTTTCCTTTTACCCATCATTTTTCACATTCATCATTTTCACATTAAATATCATCTTGTTCATCATCATCACATTGTTCATCATTTTATTTTCATTGTCATCATCATTTGTTCCATTTCATCATCTTCATTACATTTTCATCATCATCTTTTTTCATTCATCATCATTATTCATTATCATATCTTTTTTCCCTTCATCTCATCTTTTAAATTCATCATATATTACATTATATCATTTTTTTACATTAATCATCATTTTGTTTCATTCATCATCATTTATTCATCATAAATATTATTCATTCATCATCATTTACATTCAAATATTTGTTCACATTAAATAATAATTTTTCATTCATTATCATATCTTTTTTGGTAAAAAAAATATTTTTGTTTTCTTTCATCATCTCATTTAATAATTTTAAAATTATCTGTTTCCATTCATCATCATCTTCTTCATTCATCATCATCATTCCATTCATCATCATCTTCTTTCATTCATCATCATCTTCCCCTTCATCATCTTCCCATTCATCATCATCTTCCCTTCTCTCCTCCTCATTCTTCCTTCCTCCTCTTCCCTTCCTCCTCCTCTTCTCCTCTTCCTCCCTCTCTTCTCCTCTTCCTCCTCCTCTTCTTCCTTCGTATGGATCACCACATAAATGGAATACCAACTTATGACAAAATTTTCAGCTGTACTGTTGCTGTTCTTACAACTAGAAAATTGTTTATTGTGAAGGTGTTACCCCCTGTTGCTGTTGTTACTTCTTCTGTTGTTACTCCTGCTGTTGTTGCTGTTGTTACTTCTGTTGTTACTCCTGCTGTTCCTGTTACTACTGTTGTTGCTGTTGTTACTTCTTCTGTTGCCTGGTTGATCAGACCCTGATCCACCATTAAGCCTGGTCACGACCGGGGCCCGGGTTACCCGAGCCCTTCGGACGTTGTACTGCTGCTCATCCCAGTTCTGCTGTGTTTTGCTGCTGCTGTTGCTTCTGCTGTCTGCTGTGCTGCTGCTGCTGTGTTTGCTGCTGCTGCTGCTGCTGTTGCTGCTGCTGCTGCTGCTTTGCTGCTGCTTTGTGTTTGCTTCTTTTCTGCTTTTCCTGCTGTGTTTGCTGCTGCTCTGTTGCTCTGCTCTGCTCACTGCTGCTGTTTGCTTGTTTGCTGCTGCTGCTGCTGGCTGTCAACTGTTCTGCTGCTGCTGCTGCTGTTTTGCTGCTCTCTAACCTGTGTTTTGCTCTGTCTGCTGCTGCTGCTGCTGCTGCTGCTGCTGCTGTGTTTGGCTGCTGCTGCTGCTGCTGCTGCTGCTGCTGTTTGTGCTGCTGCTGTTTGCTGCTGCTGCTGCTGTGTTTGTGCTGCATCTGCTGTGTTCTGCTGCTGCTGCCTGTGTTGTGCTCTTGCTGCTGCTGCTGCTGCTGCTGTGTTTGGCTGCTGCTGCTGCTGCTGCTGCTGCTGGTTTGGCTCTGTTTGTGCTGCTGCTGCTGCTGCTGTTTCTTGTGTTGCTGCTGCTGCTGCTGCTGCTGTGTTTGTGCTGCTCTGCTGCTGCTGCTTGCTTGCTGCTGCTGCTGTTGTTTGGCTGCTGCTTGTGCTGCTGTGTTCTTTGCTCTGCTGCTGTGTTTGTGCTGTGCTGCTGCTGCTGCTGCTGCTGCTGCTGCTGTGTTTGGCTGCTGCTGCTGCTGCTGCTGCTGTTGCTTTGGCTGCTGTGTTGCTGCTCTCTGCTGCTGCTGCTGCTGGTTGCTGCTGCTTCTGCTGCTTCTGCTGCTGCTGCTGGGCTGCTGCTGCTGCTGTTTCTTTGCTGTGTTTGCTGCTGCTGCTCTGCTGCTGCTGCTGCTGTGTTTGTGCTGCTGCTGCTGCTGCTGCTGCTGCTGCTGTGTTTGCGCTGCTGCTGCTCTGCTGTGTTTGGCTCTCTGCTGCTGCTGTCTTTGCTGCTGCTGCTGCTTGCTGCTCCTGTGTTTGGCTGCTGCTGCTGCTGCTGTGTTTGCTGCTGCTGCTGCTGCTGCTGTTTGCTGCTTTGGCTGCTGCTGCTGCTGCTGCTGCTGCTGTTTGCTCTTTGCTGCTGCTGCTGCTGCTGCTGCTGCGTTTGGCTGCTCTTTGCTGCTGCTGCTGCTTTGTTGCTGCTACTGCTGCTCTGTTTTGCTGCTACTCTGCTACTACTGTTGCATGGACAAACAAAGATTTCCATCAGCATTCATTTCCTGCTTCGTTGTTTCAGCAGGTGTCTCTGAAGTGTGTTCACCCCTCATGTTCACCTTGTTTTGTCTCACACGGTTGAAGTGTGTTCACCCTCATGTTCACCTTGTTTTACCTCACACGGTGAAGTGTGTTCACCCACTCATGTTCACCTTGTTTTGTCTCACACGGTGAAGTGTGTTCACCCACTCATGTTCACCTTGTTTTACCTCACACGGTGAAGTGTGTTCACCCACTCATGTTCACCTTGTTTTGTCTCACACGGTGAAGTGTGTTCACCCACTCATGTTCACCTTGTTTTGTCTCACACGGTGAAATGTGTTCACCCACTCATGTTCACCTTGTTTTGTCTCACACGGTGAAGTGTGTTCACCCACTCATGTTCACCTTGTTTTACCTCACACGGTGAAGTGTGTTTACCCACTCATGTTCACCTTGTTTTGTCTCACACGGTGAATGTGTTCACCCACTCATGTTCACCTTGTTTTGTCTCACACGGTGAAATGTGTTACCCACTCATGTTCACCTTGTTTTACCTCACACGGTGAAGTGTGTTCACCCACTCATGTTCACCTTGTTTTCTCACACGGTGAAGTGTGTTCACCCACTCATGTTCACCTTGTTTTACCTCACACGGTGAAGTGTGTTCACCCACTCATGTTCACCTTGTTTTTCTCACACGGTGAAGTGTGTTCACCCACTCATGTTCACCTTGTTTTACCTCACACGGTGAAGTGTGTTCACCCACTCATGTTCACCTTGTTTTTACTCACACGGTGAAGTGTGTTCTACCCACTCATGTTCACCTTGTTTTACCTCACACGGTGAAGTGTGTTCACCACTCATGTTCACCTTGTTTTACCTCACACGGTGAAGTGTGTTCACCCACTAATGTTCACCTTGTTTTTCTCACACGGTGAAGTGTGTTCACCCACTCATGTTCACCTTGTTTTACCTCACACGGTGAAGTGTGTTCACTCACTCATGTTCACCTTGTTTTACCTCACACGGTGAAGTGTGTTCACCCACTCATGTTCACCTTGTTTTCTCACACGGTGAAGTGTGTTCCTCACTCATGTTCACCTTGTTTTACCTCACACGGTGAAGTGTGTTCACCCACTCATGTTCACCTTGTTTTACCTCACACGGTGAAGTGTGTTCCCACTCATGTTCACCTTGTTTGTCTCACACGGTGAAGTGTGTTCACCCACTCATGTTCACCTTGTTTTCCTCACACGGTGAAGTGTGTGCACCCACTCATGTTCACCTTGTTTTACCTCACACGGTGAAGTGTGTTCACCCACTCATGTTCACCTTGTTTTACCTCACACGGTGAAGTGTGTGCACCCACTCATGTTCACCTTGTTTTACCTCACACGGTGAAGTGTGTTCACCACTCATGTTCACCTTGTTTTGTCTCACACGGTGAAGTGTGTTCACCCACTCATGTTCACCTTGTTTTGTCTCACACGGTGAAATGTGTTCACCCACTCATGTTCACCTTGTTTTGTCTCACACGGTGAAGTGTGTTCACCCACTCATGTTCACCTTGTTTTACCTCACACGGTGAAGTGTGTTTACCCACTCATGTTCACCTTGTTTTGTCTCACACGGTGAAGTGTGTTCACCCACTCATGTTCACCTTGTTTTACCTCACACGGTGAAGTGTGTTCACCCACTCATGTTCACCTTGTTTTGTCTCACACGGTGAAGTGTGTTCACCCACTCATGTTCACCTTGTTTTGTCTCACACGGTGAAATGTGTTCACCCACTCATGTTCACCTTGTTTTGTCTCACACGGTGAAGTGTGTTCACCCACTCATGTTCACCTTGTTTTACCTCACACGGTGAAGTGTGTTTACCCACTCATGTTCACCTTGTTTTGTCTCACACGGTGAAATGTGTTCACCCACTCATGTTCACCTTGTTTTGTCTCACACGGTGAAATGTGTTTACCCACTCATGTTCACCTTGTTTTACCTCACACGGTGAAGTGTGTTCACCCACTCATGTTCACCTTGTTTTACCTCACACGGTGAAGTGTGTTCACCCACTCATGTTCACCTTGTTTTACCTCACACGGTGAAGTGTGTTCACCCACTCATGTTCACCTTGTTTTACCTCACACGGTGAAGTGTGTTCACCCACTCATGTTCACCTTGTTTTGTCTCACACGGTGAAGTGTGTTCACCCACTCATGTTCACCTTGTTTTACCTCACACGGTGAAGTGTGTTCACCCACTCATGTTCACCTTGTTTTACCTCACACGGTGAAGTGTGTTCGCTCACTCATGTTCACCTTGTTTTACCTCACAGAGTGAAGTGTGTTCACCCACTCATGTTCACCTTGTTTTGCCTCACACGGTGAAGTGTGTTAAGCCCCTGTACTCTTTTACCACAAAAGTGAAGTGTGTTAAATAGTTCTGATATACAGTATTTAACAATATATATAATTGATATGTCATAATATATATATATATATATATATATATATCCGAAACATACCTATATAAATAGATTTTCCAACGTTCGACTTATGTAAATTATTAATTTTAATAAATCTACGGCAAGATGCCACCCACAACAGTTGCCTTGCACCCAGATACACCTATTTACTGCTAGGTGAACAGGGGCAGGTGTAAGGGAACTAGCACCAGGATACCTACTTACCGCTAGGCGAACAGGAGTAATGAACTTAACACTCAGATAGCATTTTTTTACTGCTAGGTGAAGAGGGACATCAGGTGAAAGAAAACAGACACCCAGTTACCTAATTACCGCCTGGTGAACTATTAAGAAATACATAAAGGTGTTAGCATGTATACAGCTGATTTTGCAAGTGTTCTCAACACACATGAAAATACAACGGCAGACGCAGGTGTTTCAAATCACTTAAACCAGCAGAAGTAGGTATGTACCTTTGATGGGTTTTGTCTGGTACTTGTCTGATCAACCAGACTGGTGTTGCTGGTGGCCAGCTGGTCCTCATATCTAACACAGTCTGGTTGATCCGGCACTTGAAGACTTCTACACTAGTTCCAGCAGTGTTTCTGATATCTTCAAATAGTCTGGGACCACGAATGTTGATACAATGCTCTCCTATCGTGCCCACGACGCCCCTGCTTTCCACTGGCTTTACTTTACATTCTTCCCATACTTTTCACTCCAATTCATTATCATACACAAACGACCCGAACATAAGAGACAGAGACTTAGTGGCGACTGGTGAATAGTCCAAGTCAGACCCAAACGTCTTCATAAGTCTATGTATTGTGAGAGTTATTTGTGAGTTGATCCCCTCACGGTATGGTGTCTCTTTCTGCTTCAGGACATCTTGTTTATCTCTCTCTGGTTCACCCCAGTAATTACGTGTCTCTGGTTCACCCCAGTACGTCTTTATTTCTCTCTGGTTCACCCCAGTAATTACGTGTCTCTGGTTCACCCCAGTAATTACGTGTCTCTGGTTCACCCCAGTAAGTACGTCTTTATTTCTCTCTGGTTCACCCCAGTAAGTACGTGTCTCTGGTTCACCCCAGTAATACGTGTCTCTGGTTCACCCCAGTAATTACGTGTCTCTGGTTCACCCCAGTAATTACGTGTCTCTGGTTCACCCCAGTAATACGTGTCTCTGGTTCACCCCAGTAATTACGTGTCTCTGGTTCACCCCAGTAATTACGTGTCTCTGGTTCACCCCAGTAAGTACGTGTCTCTGGTTCACCCCAGTAATTACGTGTCTCTGGTTCACCCCAGTAATTACGTGTCTCTGGTTCACCCCAGTAAGTACGTGTCTCTGGTTCACCCCAGTAATTACGTGTCTCTGGTTCACCCCAGTAATTACGTGTCTCTGGTTCACCCCAGTACGTCTTTATTTCTCTCTGGTTCACCCCAGTACGTCTTTATTTCTCTCTGGTTCACCCCAGTAATTACGTGTCTCTGGTTCACCCCAGTAATTACGTGTCTCTGGTTCACCCCAGTAAGTACGTGTCTCTGGTTCACCCCAGTAATTACGTGTCTCTGGTTCACCCCAGTAATTACATGTCTCTGGTTCACCCCAGTAAGTACGTGTCTCTGGTTCACCCCGGTAATTACGTGTCTCTGGTTCACCCCAGTAATTACGTGTCTCTGGTTCACCACAGTACGTCTTTATTTCTCTCTGGTTCACCCCAGTAATTACGTGTCTCTGGTTCACCCCAGTAATTACGTGTCTCTGGTTCACCCCAGTAATTACGTGTCTCTGGTTCACCCCAGTAATTACGTGTCTCTGGTTCACCCCAGTAAGTACGTGTCTCTGGTTCACCCCAGTAATTACGTGTCTCTGGTTCACCCCAGTAATTACGTGTCTCTGGTTCACCCCAGTAAGTACGTGTCTCTGGTTCACCCCGGTAATTACGTGTCTCTGGTTCACCCCAGTAATTACGTGTCTCTGGTTCACCACAGTACGTCTTTATTTCTCTCTGGTTCACCCCAGTAATTACGTGTCTCTGGTTCACCCCAGTAATTACGTGTCTCTGGTTCACCCAGTAATTACGTGTCTCTGGTTCACCCCAGTAATTACGTATCTCTGGTTCACCCCAGTAATTACGTATCTCTGGTTCACCCCAGTAAGTACGTCTTTATTTCTCTCTGGTTCACCCCAGTAAGTACGTCTTTATTTCTCTCTGGTTCACCCCAGTAAGTACGTGTCTCTGGTTCACCCCAGTAAGTACGTGTCTCTGGTTCACCCCAGTAAGTACGTGTCTCTGGTTCACCCCAGTAAGCTACGTGTCTCTGGTTCACCCCAGTAAGTACGTGTCTCTGGTTCACCCCAGTAAGTACGTGTCTCTGGTTCACCCCAGTAAGTACGTGTCTCTGGTTCACCCCAGTAAGTACGTGTCTCTGGTTCACCCCAGTAAGTACGTGTCTCTGGTTCACCCCAGTAAGTACGTGTCTCTGGTTCACCCCAGTAAGTACGTCTTTATTTCTCTCTGGTTCACCCCAGTAAGTACGTGTCTCTGGTTCACCCCAGTAAGTACGTGTCTCTGGTTCACCCCAGTAATTACGTGTCTCTGGTTCACCCCAGTAAGTACGTGTCTCTGGTTCACCCCAGTAAGTACGTGTCTCTGGTTCACCCCAGTAAGTACTGTGTTCCTGGTTCACCCCAGTAAGTACGTGTCTCTGGTTCACCCCAGTAAGTACGTGTCTCTGGTTCACCCCAGTAAGTACGTGTCTCTGGTTCACCCCAGTAGTACGTGTCTCTGGTTCACCCCAGTAAGTACGTGTCTCTGGTTCACCCCAGTAAGTACGTGTCTCTGGTTCACCCCAGTAAGTACGTGTCTCTGGTTCACCCCAGTAAGTACGTGTCTCTGGTTCACCCCAGTAAGTACGTGTCTCTGGTTCACCCCAGTAAGTACGTGTCTCTGGTTCACCCCAGTAAGTACGTGTCTCTGGTTCACCCCAGTAAGTACGTGTCTCTGGTTCACCCCAGTAAGTACGTGTCTCTGGTTCACCCCAGTAAGTACGTGTCTCTGGTTCACCCCAGTAAGTACGTGTCTCTGGTTCACCCCAGTAAGTACGTGTCTCTGGTTCACCCCAGTAAGTACGTGTCTCTGGTTCACCCCAGTAAGTCGTGTCTCTGGTTCACCCCAGTAAGTACGTGTCTCTGGTTCACCCAGTAAGTACGTGTCTCTGGTTCACCCCAGTAAGTACGTGTCTCTGGTTCACCCCAGTAAGTACGTGTCTCTGGTTCACCCCAGTAAGTACGTGTCTCTGGTTCACCCCAGTAAGTACGTGTCTCTGGTTCACCCCAGTAAGTACGTGTCTCTGGTTCACCCCAGTAAGTACGTGTCTCTGGTTCACCCCAGTATGTACGTGTCTCTGGTTCACCCCAGTAATTACGTGTCTCTGGTTCACCCCAGTAAGTACGTGTCTCTGGTTCACCCCAGTAAGTACGTGTCTCTGGTTCACCCCAGTATGTACGTGTTTACGACCTGGCCGTAAATAATCACTGAATGTGAAGAATTAGATACAACATGTAGGTACTTTACTTGTGGATGTTTCGGCGTGCAGTGGCTTTATCAATACAAGTACATAATGTATACTGATAAAGCCAGTGAGGGAGAAAAGTCTACAAATAAAGATAATGACGTACATGTCTTAAGTCTTCATCTTGTCACTATATTGTATACAATTCATATACAATCTCTGAATGTGTTCCGGTGCTTGATTGCAGGAAGTGGAGCTACTCTCACCTTCCTCGGATCCAACATAATTGCCTGCCAGTTCCCCAAAGAGCGATACGAACATTTACGGGTGTAGATCTCTACCATACATTTAATTATGACATAAGAGACTTACCTTAGTCTGTGGCTGAGTGTATCTCTGGGTGTTCGGGGGTCTCCTGGGGAGGGTGTAGTGGGGAGTGTGGGGGTGGGCGTGGGCGGCAGGGTGGGCGTGAGACCTACGCCCAAGTCGGTCCAGGGAGGCGGTTCTCAGACCTCCCACAGAATGGTCTGAGTCACTTGAACTTTTCGTCTGCTGAATATGTAAGTTTGTGTGTGTGTGTGTGTGTGTGTGTGTGTGTGTGTGTGTAGGAGTGTACATATATATATTTGTATATATATAAATATATACGTGCATGTATGTATACACATATTTTCATGCAGTGATAATGTACACAGAGACGTACATATGTGAACAACAATGGAACACACATATATGGAACAATTGTGCCAGTCAGTGTGGCTCCATGGGTGTGGGTGTTGGTGGGTGGGTGGGCGTGGGTGAGGGCACAGATGGTCGTAGTTGGTCGGAGATGGGCGGAGATGGGCGGGACATGCAAGAGAAGACAAAAAAAAAGACAAAGTTAGACCATAAATTTTAAAATATTTTCTTTATCTGTAACAACGAGACAAAAATCACAATATTAAAAAAAACATCTTCTCGTGCACATCAAAAATTACACACAAAACTTTAATAAATTTTCTTTAAGTAAAAGTTTAAAGATATTTTTTTGAGAAAAAAACGGGACACAGAGACTATAAGAAATACAGAAACAAAGTTAAGGTTGGTTAATGGGGGTTTCAAGTCTACAACAATACTTTAATACATAAAATAGGGATTAAAGTTAACTCTCAGTGTAGGTACACTGAGACATATACACCTCTCAGTGTATATACACTGAGACACATACACCTCTCAGTGTATATACAGACATATAAACCTCTCAGTGTATGTACACTGAGACATATACACCTCTCAGTGTATGTACACTGAGACATATACACATCTCAGTGTATATACACTGAGACATATACACATCTCAGTGTATATACACTGAGACATATACACCTCTCAGTGTGTATACACTGAGACATATACACATCTCAGTGTATATACACTGAGACATATACACCTCTCAGTGTGTATACACTGAGACGTATACACCTCTCAGTGTATATACACTGAGACGTATACACCTCTCAGTGTATATATTACTGTGCAAAGTTAAAACAAACACATTTATGGAGAATGATGTGTTTGTTATTTTACAGTTATTCACTGATTTCTATTTAAATGTTTATATAAATTATTTTAAACATGAACACACACATTAAAAACTATACGTATATATAGACTGAGTGGCCACTTTATTAGGAACAGCCTTCTAGTACTGGGTAAGACTCCTCTTTGCTCCCCAGAACAGCCTATATTTATGTATTTAACAAGATGCTGGTAACATTCCTTGGGGATTCTGGTCTATATTGACATTCTAGTCTATATTGACATTCTGGTCTATATTGACATGACAGCATCACACAGTTGCTGCAGATTTGTTGGCTGCAAATTCATGCTGTGAATCTCTCGTTCCAAAACATCCCAAAGGTTTACACCAAATTCTGCCTCTACCATCATGTCGCAGTAGATTTCAGGATCCATACATAGCTTTAAGAAGAGGTATGATAAAGCTCATGGAGCAGGGAGTGGACCTAGTACCGACCAGTGAAGAGGCGGGGCCAGGAGCTATGTCTCGACCCCTGCAACCACAATTAGATGAGCACACACACAAGGCAATTTATATACAAGGGGAGGGGAATGAAGGAAGGGGTAGGGGTAAAGGGGGAATGAAGGAACGGGTAGGGGTAAAGGGGGAAAGATCAATTTAGCTTACCTGTGTGACGTCACGCGCGCCATAAATCGCAGCTGTGACCAGGTATGATAAGAGGCATTAACACGTGGTGTTTGTTTATAAACATAACACGTGTAAATTCGACAACGTTCTTTAATGTTTAAATTCACTTATTTTAGTATCTACAGATATCGCACACCTGACCTTCCCTCATCTTCCTACACACTTTCCAACACTTAAATATCGCACACCTGACCTTCCCTCATCTTCCTACACACTTTCCAACACTTAAATATCGCACACCTGACCTTCCCTCATCTTCCTACACACTTTCCAACACTTAAATATCGCACACCTGACCTTCCCTCATCTTCCTACACACTTTCCAACACTTAAATATCGCACACCTGACCTTCCTCATCTTCCTACACACTTTCCAACACTTAAATATCGCACACCTGACCTTCCCTCATCTTCCTACACACTTTCCAGCACTTAAATAAGTACACATCCTAATTTATAATTAATGCTGAGGCATATTTCCAGAGTCAGCAGCCTACTCACCCACACTTTATTTACATCAAATAATCAGTCCTATTTATTCCGATCATCAGTCCTATTTATTCCAATCATCAGTCTTATTTATTCCAATCATCAGTCCTATTTATTCCAATCATCAGTCCTATTTATTCCAATCATGTCCTATTTATTCCGATCATCAGTCCTATTTATTCCAATCATCAGTCTTATTTATTCCAATTAGTCCTATTTATTCCAATCATCAGTCCTATTTATTCCAATCATCAGTCCTATTTATTCCAATCATCAGTCCTATTTATTCCGATCATCAGTGCTATTTATTCCGATCATCAGTCCTATTTATTCCGATCATCAGTGCTATTTATTCCGATCATCAGTGCTATTTATTCCGATCATCAGTCCTATTTATTCCAATCATTTAAAAATTATATACAACGCCCAAAATGTTAATTTACATAACACTCCTGCATCCACTGATCACTAGCTAACTATTGAACACTAAACGCAAGACACAGTGAAGCACTAGATTAAAAGGTGGTGGAAACAAATTCTATATACAGCTTCAAGAAAAGGTATGACCTTGCCCGTGTAGACCAGGAAGCCAGCTGGGTGACTCGTGTCAAGTGACAAACACGTGGGATTGGATAATTACTTAAGGCTCAGAGCCAGGAGCTAGGCATCAACCCCCTGCAAACACACCTTGTTGAGCGAGCACAGGCTTGGCTAATTACCCTCATTATCATAAGTGAGTAATAAAAATTGAACCTTTTATCTCTTAATTGGGTAATTGAATTGTTAATTTTTTGCTCTCGTGTCTCATTAGAAGTCAGGAACGCTAGTGAAGGGCTCTTGATTCAAGGAATCGGAGGCATCCTCTCATTAATCGTCATTACATTCCCACCGCCCCGTCTCTGCATGACTCTTACGAGTGTATCACTATAATAATTATTATTATTATATTATTAATAATAATTAATAATGATATTCGGACTGATTATCATCAATCTGTAACAATCCTGTTTGTTAAAACAGTGTGTATCAGTGTCTACTGTGTGTTGGTGAGTGTCTACTGTGTATGTGTTGGTGTGTCTACTGTGTATGTGTTGGTGAGTGTCTACTGTGTATGTGTTGGTGTCTACTGTGTGTTGGTGAGTGTATGTGTCTGTGTATGTGTTGGTGTGTCTACTGTGTATGTGTTGGTGTCTACTGTGTATGTGTTGGTGAGTGTATGTGTCTACTGTGTATGTGTTGGTGAGTGTATGTGTCTACTGTGTATGTGTTGGTGTGTCTACTGTGTATGTGTTGGTGTGTCTACTGTGTATGTGTTGGTGAGTGTATGTATCTACTGTGTATGTATTGGTGTGTCTACTGTGTATGTGTTGGTGAGTGTATGTATCTACTGTGTATGTGTTGGTGTGTCTACTGTGTATGTGTTGGTGAGTGTCTACTGTGTATGTGTTGGTGAGTGTCTACTGTGTATGTGTTGGTGTGTCTACTGTGTATGTGTTGGTGTGTCTACTGTGTATGTGTTGGTGAGTGTCTACTGTGTATGTGTTGGTGTCTACTGTGTGTTGGTGAGTGTCTACTGTGTATGTGTTGGTGAGTGTATGTGTCTGTGTATGTGTTGGTGTGTCTACTGTGTATGTGTTGGTGAGTGTCTACTGTGTATGTGTTGGTGAGTGTATGTGTCTACTGTGTATATGTTGGTGTGTCTACTGTGTATGTGTTGGTGTGTCTACTGTGTATGTGTTGGTGAGTGTATGTATCTACTGTGTATGTGTTGGTGTGTCTACTGTGTATGTGTTGGTGTGTCTACTGTGTATGTGTTGGTGAGTGTCTACTGTGTATGTCTATACTGTGTATGTGTTGGTGTGACTACTGTGTATGTGTTGGTGAGTGTATGTGTCTACTGAGTGTGTGTTGGTGTGTCTACTGTGTATGTGTTGGTGAGTGTCTACTGTGTATGTGTTGGTGAGTGTCTACTGTGTGTTGGTGAGTGTCTACTGAGTGTTGGTGAGTGTCTACTGTGTATGTGTTGGTGAGTGTATGTGTCTGTGTATGTGTTGGTGAGTATGTGTCTGTGTATGTGTTGGTGTGTCTACTGTGTATGTGTTGGTGTGTCTACTGTGTATGTGTTGGTGTGTCTACTGTGTATGTGTTGGTGTGTCTACTGTGTATGTGTTGGTGTGTCTACTGTGTATGTGTTGGTGTGTCTACTGTGTATGTGTTGGTGTGTCTACTGTGTATGTGTTGGTGTGTCTACTGTGTATGTGTTGGTGTGTCTACTGTGTATGTGTTGGTGTGTCTACTGTGTATGTGTTGGTGTGTCTACTGTGTATGTGTTGGTGAGTGTCTACTGTGTGTGTTGATGAGTGTATGTGTCTACTGTGTATGTGTTGGTGAGTGTGTGTGTCTACTGTGTATGTGTTGGTGAGTGTGTGTCTACTGTGTATGTGTTGGTGAGTGTGTGTGTCTACTGTATATGTGTTGGTGAGTGTGTGTCTACTGTGTATGTGTTGGTGAGTGTGTCTACTGTGTATGTGTTGGTGAGTGTGTCTACTGTGTATGAGTTGGTGAGTGTATGTGTCTACTGTGTATGTGTTGGTGAGTGTCTACTGTGTATGTGTTGGTGAGTGTATGTGTCTACTGTGTATGTGTTGGTGAGTGTGTGTGTCTACTGTGTATGTGTTGGTGAGTGTGTGTGTCTACTGTGTATGTGTTGGTGAGTGTGTGTGTCTACTGTGTATGTGTTGGTGAGTGTCTACTGTGTATGTGTTGGTGAGTGTATGTGTCTACTGTGTATGTGTTGGTGAGTGTCTACTGTGTATGTGTTGGTGAGTGTCTACTGTGTATGTGTTGGTGAGTGTCTACTGTGTATGTGTTGGTGAGTGTATGTGTCTACTGTGTATGTGTTGGTGAGTGTATTTGTACATCTCAACAGACGTGTAGTACTGTATATGTTTAGTCTGAAAATTCACATACGTAACACACACACATACAAGCACACACAAAACACACAAACACAGATGGCCGCGCGTGGGGGGTTTCAAAAATAGGTATGACTGAGCTAATTCACGTCAGTGGGCTGCAAGGCTAAGAGGCGGGACCAAGAGCTACGGCTCACCCGCCGGGACACCTCTAATAGGATGCTGCAAACACACCACACATACAGTGCAGGAGGTCACGGAGACCATGATAAACACAAGAAACATTGACAAGACAGCCACAAACATGAACGTGATATCGTGTACACGATGACTACACTTCACCACAATCTCAAGATAAGTCTTATCAAGATGGCAAAGTTTACATCCACCATGGTAAACATTAGTTACATCCACCATTGTAAACATTAGTTACATCCACCATGGTAAACATTAGTTACATCCACCATTGTAAACATTAGTTACATCCACCATGGTAAACATTAGTTACATCCACCATGGTAAACATTAGTTACATCCACCATTGTAAACATTAGTTACATCCACCATGGTAAACATTAGTTACATCCACCATGGTAAACATTAGTTACATCCACCATGGTAAACATTAGTTACATCCACCATTGTAAACATTAGTTACATCCACCATGGTAAACATTAGTTACATCCACCATGGTAAACATTAGTTAATCCACCATGGTAAACATTAGTTACATCCACCATTGTAAACATTAGTTACATCCACCATGGTAAACATTAGTTACATCCACCATGGTAAACATTAGTTACATCCACCATGGTAAACATTAGTTACATCCACTATGGTAAACATTAGTTACATCCACCATTGTAAACATTAGTTACATCCACCATGGTAAACATTAGTTACATCCACCATTGTAAACATTAGTTACATCCACCATGGTAAACATTAGTTACATCCACCATGGTAAACATTAGTTACATCCACCATGGTAAACATTAGTTACATCCACCATTGTAAACATTAGTTACATCCACCATGGTAAACATTAGTTACATCCACCATGGTAAACATTAGTTACATCCACCATGGTAAACATTAGTTACATCCACCATGGTAAACATTAGTTACATCCACCATGGTAAACATTAGTTACATCCACCATGGTAAACATTAGTTACATCCACCATGGTAAACATTAGTTACATCCACCATGGTAAACATTAGTTACATCCACCATGGTAAACATTAGTTACATCCACCATGGTAAACATTAGTTACATCCACCATGGTAAACATGCTACATCCACCATGGTAAACATTAGTTACATCCACCATGGTAAACATTAGTTACATCCACCATGGTAAACATTAGTTACATCCACCATGGTAAACATTAGTTACATCCACCATGGTAAACATTAGTTACATCCCCCATTGTAAACATTAGTTACATCCACCATGGTAAACATTAGTTACATCCACCATTGTAAACATTAGTTACATCCACCATGGTAAACATTAGTTACATCCACCATGGTAAACATTAGTTACATCCACCATTGTAAACATTAGTTACATCCACCATGGTAAACATTAGTTACATCCACCATGGTAAACATTAGTTACATCCACCATGGTAAACATTAGTTACATCCACCATGGTAAACATTAGTTACATCCACCATGGTAAACATTAGTTACATCCACCATGGTAAACATTAGTTACATCCACCATGGTAAACATTAGTTACATCCACCATGGTAAACATTAGTTACATCCAAGATAGTAAACATTAGTTACATCCAAGATAGTAAACATTAGTTACATCCACGACAGTAAACATTAGTTACATCCACGATAGTAAACATTAGTTACAGCCACGATAATAAACATTAGTTACATCCACGATAGTAAACATTAGTTACATCCACGATAGTAAACATTAGTTACATCCACGATAGTAAACATTAGTTACATCCACGATAGTAAACATTAGTTACATCCACGATAGTAAACATTAGTTACATCCACGATAGTAAACATTAGTTACAGCCACGATAGTAAACATTAGTTACATCCACGATAGTAAACATTAGTTACAGCCACGATAGTAAACATTGGCCACATCCACGATGATAAGTAAACATTATTCATACAGGGTTGTGATAAGAGAAGAGGAGAAATTGTGAAGCGTGAGCAGTGCCAAAAACAAGGAAGAAATCAGGAAGGTAAGAGACGGAGGAAGAAGAGGTAGAGAGGAAGGAGGATGCAGGAAATTAAGGAAGGAAATAGTGTGTGGAGGAAAGAAGCAATACCTCATTAGGGTACATACGATAACTGGAGATGTACCTTGAGAGGCTGGTGAGCTTTGAAGGGTGGGAAAGTATGGAAGACCTCGTCCTCGTGTTCCTCGCGGATCATAGGTTGACGTCCTCGACGAGACCGACCTCTGCTATAGGACCACTTATGGCCTATATACAGAGACTGTATCTCTGGGGGAAACTGTGACAGTCGATGGGCCACCCAGTCAGTGACGGCCAGTCTGGCGACGTCTCGTTCAAGTGTACCAGTACGAGGCAAGTATCTTTGTACCGGGTACTGCCGGAACACCCGCTCTTTCACCTGCCGATTGAGGTTTCCGGGTGGTGGTGGCGTCTCTTGTTCGGATTGAGTGAAATCCGACAGAGTCAGCGACCACCGATGGGCTTTAGAGTCGGTGCCGACGGTTTCAGGAAGAGGCGCTCCAAATACTGGCTTAGAGTCAGTACCGACGGTTTCAGGTATAGGCACTGAAAAGGGTGGTTTGCTTGTGGGTTCCTGACCTGAGGCGAGTGTGGCGGCGTTGTGACCAAGTGTCCACCCTTCCTGAGGTCTCCACTGCTGTTGTGGTGGTGAGGTGTAGCTCTGAGTTGAGGTTACACTCTGTTCAATCTGTGAGCCTTTTAACGATGGCCCTTGATAAGGAAAAATAGGTTGAAAAGTTTGATAACTGGTGACTGTTGCAGCGTAGGGGTGAATTTCCTGGCCTGAAGGATCCTGACACGGAGAAGCGGAAGTGGAGCTGGATCGCTGCATGTCCTGCCCTTGAGCACCTGGCTGGGGTGTTCGACTCTGGTTGTTAGCAAGTGTCGAACCTGCCATCGAGAGATTGCAAGACGTCGATGACTGACTCGAGTTGGAGTCTTGCCTTGATGCTGTTGTAAGCTTGGTTGACGGAGACCTGACTGGTGGTGTAGGCTTGGATCGCATCGAGGACGACCTTGTTCTGGACAGTTGAGGATCGTAAGTGAGTTTGGTCCGTGGATCGTGAGCCTCCTGACTTAACCCCGAAACCGGAGAGACCTGTTGGTTTCCGACAACGCTACTGGACTGT
>WNWK01007599.1:40000-45000 GCA_009830355.1 Cherax destructor | reverse complement strand
ACTTGTGAGTTCCCCATCTTCCCTCCTCAGCCTTATCACCTGATCCTTTACTGTTGTCTTCCTTCTGATGTGGCTGTACATCAGTTTCGGGTCAGACTTGACTTTCGATGCTATGTCGTTTTCGTACTGTTTCTGGGCCTCCCTCCGTACCTGTGCATACTCGTTTCTAGCTCTTCGACTAATCTCCTTGTTTGCTTGGGTTCTTTGCCTTCTGTACCTTTTCCATTCTCTGGCACTCTGAGTCTTTGCCTCCCTGCATCTTTGGGTAAACCAGGGGCTCTTTCTCTTTCTTGTGTGTGTGTGTATGTGTGTGTGTATGTGTGTGTGTATGTGTGTGTGTATGTGTGTGTGTATGTGTGTGTGTATGTGTGTGTGTGTGAGCGTGTGTGAGCGTGTGTGTGTGTGTGTGAGCGTGTGTGTGTGTATGTGTGTGTATGTGTGTGTATGTGTGTGTGTGTGTGTGTGTGTGTGTGAGTGTGTGTGTGTGTGAGTGTGTGTGTGTGTATGTGTGTATGTGTGTGTGTATGTGTGTGTGTGTATGTGTGTGTGTATGTGTGTGTGTATGTGTGTGTGTATGTGTGTGTGTGTGTGTGTGAGCGTGTGTGTGTGTGTGTGTGTGTGTGTGTGTGTGTGTGTGTGTGTGTGTGTGTGTGTGTGAGTGAGTGTCTGTGTGGATATTTTGACAACTGTTGAGAGTTTCACGTAGCTCTCTCTCTAATGTTTTAGCTACCTCTCTATAGCTCCCTTTCTAATGTTTGTAGCTACCTTTCTAATGCTTGTAGCCCCCTTTCTAATGTTTGTAGCTCCCTTTCTAATGTTTGTAGCTCCCTTTCTAATGTTTGTAGCTACCTTTCTAATGTTTGTAGCTACCTTTCTAATGTTTGTAGCTCCCTTTCTAATGTTTGTAGCTACCTTTCTAATGTTTGTAGCTACTTTTCTAATGTTTGTAGCTACCTTTCTAATGTTTGTAGCTACCTTTCTAATGTTTGTAGCTACCTTTCTAATGTTTGTAGCTACCTTTCTAATGTTTGTAGCTACCTTTCTAATGTTTGTAGCTACCTTTCTAATGTTTGCAGCTACCTTTCTAATGTTTGTAGCTACCTTTCTAATGTTTGTAGCTCCATTTCTAATGTTTGTAGCTACCTTTCTAATGTTTGTTTCTACCTATCTAATGTTTGTAGCTCCCTTTCTAATGCTTGTAGCTACCTTTCTAATGCTTGTAGCTACCTTTCTAATGCTTGTAGCTACCTTTCTAATGCTTGTAGCTACCTTTCTAATGCTTGTAGCTACCTTTCTAATGTTTGTAGCTACCTTTCTAATGTTTGTAGCTACCTTTCTAATGTTTGTTTCTACCTTTCTAATGTTTGTAGATACCTTTCTAATGTTTGTAGCTCCCTTTCTGTTTGTAGCTACCTTTCTAATGTTTGTAGATACCTTTCTAATGTTTGTATCTACCTTTCTAATGTTTGTAGCTACCTTTCTAATGTTTGTATCTACCTTTCTAATGTTTGTAGCTACCTTTCTAATGTTTGTTTCTACCTTTCTAATGTTTGTAGCTACCTTTCTAATGTTTGTAGCTACCTTTCTAATGTTTGTAGCTCCCTTTCTAATGTTTGTAGCTACCTTTCTAATGTTTGTAGCTACCTTTCTAATGTTTGTAGCTACCTTTCTAATGTTTGTAGCTACCTTTCTAATGTTTGTAGCTCTCTGTTTTCGAGTATCGAAAATTGGAATCAGGAAAAATACAATGAAGAACGAAGATAAAGAAAGGTGTGATTATAATCCAGCCCTGAAGAGATGCAGAGATCAGTAAGGTTTTATTTAGGGCGAAACGTTGCGTCTTGGTGAACAATGACCTGCTCGACCTGATGTTATTCAAGTCGAATTTTCTCTGGGCTTCTTTGGCTTCCACAACACGGATGATGTGAACGTGTAGAAAGTATTTCCTGGCCTACTTTCTTCACAGCCTCCGAGGTTATACACACACGTGTGTGCATCTTTGTATGTATACGTTGATATGCGGGTACCTTTCGATGCATGTACACGGAGAGGTGTGTGTATATTTCGGTATGTGTACACTAAGATGAGTAATATCTCAGTGTATATACACACTGAGATGTACGTATCTTTCAGTGTACTGCATATACACTGACAGTAGTGTATCTTAGTTTATATACACTGAGGGATTAATTACTATTTTAGGTATCAAGTAATCTTGACTGGTTATGCACAGGTGACACTCAGCCTTAATGACCCTGGTGTAGTCACTATTGTTTAAGCTCAATAAAGCAAGTAACGACATACTCTGCCTCATAACAGGTGCTCGACCATCGTCCAGCGATTTACTAAAGTGTCGAAAATAACCCACTAGTGTGAGCCATTATGTAAAGTGTTATTTTCATTATAGGTCGTTTTGCTAGCGAGATCTAATACTTAGTCACTACAGCGTATGTGATCCAGCAGCCAGTGTTTACTATTATTGTTTACCACCGTGTATGTGATCCAGCAGCCACTGTTTACTATTATTGTTTACCACCGTGTATGTGAACCAGCAGCCAGTGTTTACTATTATTGTTTACCACCGTGTATGTGAACCAGCAGCCAGTGTTTAAATCGCTTATTCGCCATTTTCCATGAAGATTTGTTTATTAACCAAGGAGTGTTATTAACCCAGGATAATCTAAAATAGTCACAGGTTGCCTTGGTCCTATTACCCAGGATGCCCCCCACAACAGTCTACTAACACCCAGGTATCTATAAACTGCTAAAACAGGAGCAGTAGGTGTACGAAGTCTTCTAGATACGTTTCGCCTCTCCTGGTGATCGAACCCGGGCCCCTCTCGTTTGTGAGTCTATTACCGAGCTACCACGAATAGATATCAAAGGGAGACATGCCCACTACATTAAAAATACTCCCAAGCAAATAATTGAGATCGTGTATTGCTACTGGTGAAAGGCTCAAGATCCAAGGAATCTAAGCTAGTACCCTGTTACTGGGATCAAACATTACTGCTTCCCATGAGAGAGAGAGAGAGAGAGAGAGAGAGAGAGAGAGAGAGAGAGAGAGAGAGAGAGAGAGAGAGAGAGAGATTAATTCGTATTTGCTTCAACAGTTTGGTTATTTTATTTAAATATTACCATATTCTGGATTTAATTAAAACTGATCCATAATCTCCTTTAATAATAATAATAATAATAATAATAATAATAACAATAATAATAACAATTGTTTACTCGGTGCTATATAAATTTGTCTCTGGACAACATCAGATACAGTTTTATTGTCATTTTTTAAAGATATAATTAACTTTGTCCTTGTTTGGGGGATTTTTTTATGTATTTTATTAGTTATCTTTTTTTTAATCCATTTTATTTTGCTTTCATGATCGTAAAGCAACGTCAGGAAATTATATTGTTAAATTGTTCAACGATTGTTAAATTATACAATGATTGTTAAACTGTTTAATTATTGTTAAACTGTTCAATGATTGTTAAACTGTTCAATGATTGTTAAACTGTTCAATGATTGTTAAATTATTCAATGACTGTTAAATTATACAATGATTGTTAAACTGTTCAATAATTGTTAAATTATTCAATGATTGTTAAATTGTTCAATGATTGTTAAACTGTTCAATGATTGTTAAACTGTTTAATTATTGTTAAAATGTTCAATGATTGTTAAACTGTTCAATGATTGTTAAATTATTCAATGACTTAAATTATACAATGATTGTTAAACTGTTCAATAATTGTTAAATTGTTCAATGATTGTTAAACTGTTCAATGATTGTTAAACTGTTCAATGATTGTTAAACTGTTCAATGATTGTTAAATTAAATTTGCTAATTTCCACATTTTAATTCTTCAGTTTTTTCCTATGATTTTTAATTCATTTTTCCATTCTGGGAGTCTCACTTGTAGTCTCATTCTGGGAGTCTCACTTGTAGTCTCATTCTGGGAGTCTCACTTGTAGTCTCATTCTGGGAGTCTCACTTGTAGTCTCATTCTGGGAGTCTCACTTGTAGTCTCATTCTGGGAGTCTCACTTGTAGTCTCATTCTGGGAGTCTCACTTGTAGTCTCTCATTCTGGGAGTCTCACTTGTAGTCTCTCATTCTGGGAGTCTCACTTGTAGTCTCATTCTGGGAGTCTCACTTGTAGTCTCATTCTGGGAGTCTCACTTGTAGTCTCATTCTGGGAGTCTCACTTGTAGTCTCATTCTGGGAGTCTCACTTGTAGTCTCTCATTCTGGGAGTCTCACTTGTAGTCTCATTCTGGGAGTCTCACTTGTAGTCTCATTCTGGGAGTCTCACTTGTAGTCTCATTCTGGGAGTCTCACTTGTAGTCTCATTCTGGGAGTCTCACTTGTAGTCTCATTCTGGGAGTCTCACTTGTAGTCTCATTCTGGGAGTCTCACTTGTAGTCTCATTCTGGGAGTCTCACTTGTAGTCTCATTCTGGGAGTCTCACTTGTAGTCTCTCATTCTGGGAGTCTCACTTGTAGTCTCTCATTCTGGGAGTCTCACTTGTAGTCTCTCATTCTGGGAGTCTCCCTTGTAGTCTCATTCTGGGAGTCTCACTTGTAGTCTCATTCTGGGAGTCTCACTTGTAGTCTCATTCTGAGAGTCTCACTTGTAGTCTCATTCTGAGTCTCACTTGTAGTCTCATTCTGACTCTCACTTGTAGTCTCATTCAGGGAGTCTCACTTGTAGTCTCATTCTGAGTCTCACTTGTAGTCTCATTCTGAGTCTCACTTGTAGTCTCATTCTGAGAGTCTCACTTGTAGTCTCTCATTCTGGGAGTCTCACTTGTAGTCTCTCATTCTGGGAGTCTCACTTGTAGTCTCTCATTCTGGGAGTCTCACTCGTAGTCTCTCATTCTGGGAGTCTCACTCGTAGTCTCTCATTCTGGGAGTCTCACTCGTAGTCTCTCATTCTGGGAGTCTCACTCGTAGTCTCTCATTCTGGGAGTCTCACTCGTAGTCTCTCATTCTGGGAGTC
>WNWK01007599.1:0-32500 GCA_009830355.1 Cherax destructor | reverse complement strand
ATATTATTAATATAATGAGAGAGAGAGAGAGAGAGAGAGAGAGAGAGAGAGAGAGAGAGAGAGAGAGAGAGAGATAGATAGATAGATAGATAGATAGATAGATAGATAGATAGATAGATAGATAGATAGAGAGAGAGAGAGAGAGAGAGAGAGAGAGAATGGTAGGTCACTAGACACACAAACAGACATATTGGCCCTGACACTTCAACATGGCACCCTCTACCCCTCCCCGAGGTAGGTCCATCGTGGCACTGCTGCATATTAACTATCCTCTCTGCCTATCCTTCGGCCTAGCACCAGTGCTTGTTTATTTGCAAGGGATGACAGCAGTCTCATCTATTCCTGGATTGGTATCCAAAAAGATTCAGCTAATCCCTGGGAACTATCAAAAGGATAGAAGATTGATTTATTCCTTGACTTCTATATCAAGAAAGATAGAAGACTGATTTATTCCTTGACTTCTATATCAAGAAGGATAGAAGATTGATTTATTCCTTGACTTCTATATCAAGAAGGATAGAAGATTGATTTATTCCTTGACTTCTATATAAAGAAGGATAGAATATTGATTTATTCCTTGACTTCTATATCAAGAAGGATAGAAGATTGATTTATTCCTTGACTTCTATATCAAGAAGGATAGAAGACTGATTTATTCCTTGACTTCTATATCAAGAAGGATAGAAGACTGATTTATTCCTTGACTTCTATATCAAGAAGGATAGGTGCCTAGATTTATTCCTTGACTTCTATATCAAGAAGGATAGGTGCCTAGATTATTACTCGACTACTAGCAAGACGCATAGGGGCCTCAACGATCGTTGGACTAGTAACTAGGGATAGGAGATATCACCTATTCCTGCGCTGGCACCCTTCACTGGGATAGGTACGGGTTATTCGCGGTTCATCTTGCAGAGCCAGATAAGAGTGCCATCTGGCCCTCTGCTGCTGTTAATACCCAGTGCCACCTCTTCCCTCAATACCCCAGGTCTCTCCTCAGTGCCACCTCTCCCCCCTCACTGCCCCAGGTCTCCCCTCAGTACCCCAACACTTCCTTCACATCCACCTCTCGTGGCTGGAATCCCTCAAGATTGACTCTGGTGGATGAGTGTGGCGACCACTGCAGGCTCAGTTACTAGCCAGCACACACTAACTCAAGCTTTGCAACAGTATCGCCTGCACATTGCTCTTTCCAAGGACGCTACTCCCCCCCCCCTCTCTCCGATCCTTGCTACGGACACTCAAAGAACAGAAGTGCGACTCATCACGTCTAACTTGAGCATTCTGCATGTCCTGCCTGCACAGGTCGATAGACTGAGCATTCTGCTTGCACAGCAGGTTAGAATTACACATGAGTCCCAGGGAAAAGATGGTGCGCCTGAAGATGCTGAATTAGTCACACAGGAAGAGCGGGTACATGTTCCCTTACCTGTCACCCTGAGACACACAACTCTCCTATTCATTATCATATTAAATATTTACTGGGCACAGCTTAATCTATAGTGTCATACAGCGTCTGCAAAACAGCAGGTAGTCGGCTACGATGCAGCAAATGGAAGGTATACTTGTTAGTGGAGCAATACACTCTCACTACTGGAGTAACACACACTATCACTACTGGAGTAACACACACTATCAACACTGACCCAAAATACTGCGTCAACACAACCAAAATACTGCGTCAACACTGAACCAAAATACTGCGTCAACACTGAACCAAAATACTGCGTCAACAATGAACCAAAATACTGCATCAGCACTGAACATTTGTCATGTTCTCTACAGGGTTGTGTGGTGTGGGAATTATCTTCGTCATGTTCTCTACAGAGTTGTGTAGTGTGGGAATTATCTTCGTCATGTTCTCTACAGAGTTGTGTAGTGTGGGAATTATCTTCGTCATGTTCTCTACAGAGTTGTGTAGTGTGGGAATTATCTTCGTCATGTTCTATACAGAGTTGTGTAGTGTCGGAATTATCTTCGTCATGTTCTCTACAGGGTTGTGTAGTGTGGGAATTATCTTCGTCATGTTCTCTACAGGGTTGTGTGGTGTGGGAATTATCTTCGTCATGTTCTCTACAGGGTTGTGTGGTGTGGGAATTATCTTCGTCATGTTCTCTACAGGGTTGTGTGGTGTGGGAATTAACAGTTCAATATTAGATCCCACCGTGTTGGTCTTAATTACTTTAATGACTCCACGGTAATTAGTGGAGCCTCTGGCTTGACCTTTTTGTATGAATCATTCTGGATGGTGAAGTTTAAGAGTACTCTACCTCTGGCCTGCCTCTGGCCTACCTCTAGTCTACTTCTAGTCTACCTCAATGTTAACGTCCCCGTGACCCGGTACCACACCAGGCAATACTACATCTATTGGTTAAAATAAAACAAACACACTCTCCTCTGGTGTCACTGATAATCTATCATAGAAAATATTTCGAAATATTTCCAAAATGGCTTATGGCCTCATTTATTAATATTACTTTGCGATATAACGCACAGAGAAAACTAATAGTGGGTGTAGCAACAGCAGCAGCAACAACACAAGTAGCAGTAGCAGCAGCGCCAGCAGTAGCAGCAGCAGTAGCAGCGAAAACACTTCACAAGAACAGTAACAATAACACCTGGATGGTTCAGCTGCTCATGATAAATGCCCACAACTTCGACCATAAATGCAGTTTAGGCTTGGGACTTGAGGTGGCACACCGGGGAGGGGGTGCTGTTGTAAGTGGTTGCAGCACTTTCTAAGTGATGTTTGCACACTAAAGTGAACATTGTTACAATACCAAGGGTGATGAGGAAGAGGCAGAGAGACGGGGAGTGGGAGAGGGGGAATGGGGGGTGAGGAAGAAGGTAGAGGCTGAAAGGTAAAACTAAATAATTCCAACTGACCACCTGGACACATTAAGAAATGAAAATCCAAGTTCAACTGTGCATGAAGCACAACACAAACTGTGTATGAAGCACAAGACAATGTATGAAGCACAACACAAACTGTGTATGAAGCACAAGACAATGTATGAAGCACAACACAAACTATGTATGAAGCACAACACAAACTATGCATGAAGCACAACACAAACTGTGTATGAAGCACAACACAAACTATGCATGAAGCACAACACAAACTGTGCATGAAGCACAACACAAACTGTGTATGAAGCACAACACAAACTATGTATGAAGCACAACACAAACTATGCATGAAGCACAACACAAACTGTGTATGAAGCACAACACAAACTGTGCATGAAGCACAACACAAACTGTGTATGAAGCACAACACAAACTGTGTATGAAGCACAACACAAACTGTGTATGAAGCACAACACAAACTGTGCATGAAGCACAACACAAACTGTGTATGAAGCACAACACAAACTGTGCATGAAGCACAACACAAACTGTGTATGAAGCACAACACAAACTGTGTATGAAGCACAACACAAACTATGTATGAAGCACAACACAAACTGTGTATGAAGCACAAGACAATGTATAAAGCACAACACAAACTATGTATGAAGCACAACACAAACTATGCATGAAGCACAACACAAACTGTGTATGAAGCACAACACAAACTGTGCATGAAGCACAACACAAACTGTGTATGAAGCACAACACAAACTGTGTATGAAGCACAACACAAACTGTGTATGAAGCACAACACAAACTGTGCATGAAGCACAACACAAACTGTGTATGAAGCACAACACAAACTGTGCATGAAGCACAACACAAACTGTGTATGAAGCACAACACAAACTGTGTATGAAGCACAACACAAACTATGTATGAAGCACAACACAAACTATGTATGAAGCACAACACAAACTATGTATGAAGCACAACACAAACTATGTATGAAGCACAACACAAACTGTGTATGAAGCACAAGACAATGTATGAAGCACAACACAAACTATGTATGAAGCACAACACAAACTATGCATGAAGCACAACACAAACTGTGTATGAAGCACAACACAAACTATGCATGAAGCACAACACAAACTGTGCATGAAGCACAACACAAACTGTGTATGAAGCACAAGACAATGTATAAAGCACAACACAAACTATGTATGAAGCACAACACAAACTATGCATGAAGCACAACACAAACTGTGTATGAAGCACAACACAAACTGTGCATGAAGCACAACACAAACTGTGTATGAAGCACAACACAAACTGTGTATGAAGCACAACACAAACTGTGCATGAAGCACAACACAAACTGTGCATGAAGCACAACACAAACTGTGTATGAAGCACAACACAAACTGTGTATGAAGCACAACACAAACTATGTATGAAGCACAACACAAACTATGTATGAAGCACAACACAAACTGTGCATGAAGCACAACACAAACTGTGCATGAAGCACAACACAAACTGTGCATGAAGCACAACACAATGTATGAAGCACAACACAATGTATGAAGCACAACACAATGTATGAAGCACAACACAATGTATGAAGCACAACACAAACTATGTATGAAGCACAACACAATGTATGAAGCACAACACAAACTATGTATGAAGCACAACACAATGTATGAAGCACAACACAATGTATGAAGCACAACACAAACTATGTATGAAGCACAACACAATGTATGAAGCACAACACAATGTATGAAGCACAACACAATGTATGAAGCACAACACAAACTATGTATGAAGCACAACACAATGTATGAAGCACAACACAATGTATGAAGCACAACACAAACAGTCTTGGCATGGAATTAAATTCAACGTGCGGAAGTAACTACAAGAGAGGATGAACCAACTCGACTACAGTTGGTTTTCACTTTAGGTAAATCAGTCTTAGGAAAAATCCACTATGGACCATAAAGTTGTAACCTTCAAGAACTTGCCAGAAGTGGGAGGGAAATAAGGAGAGTAGATAATATATCAAGGGTACAAAAGATGAGACTAAGCAGGAATTAGAGATCTCCTAAAGCGACTTCATGAGTGTGGAAATGAAGGAGCAGTAGAGCAGTAGAGGGGCCTTGCCACAGTGTTAACTTTATTTACGTACAAGTACACATAAATACAGTTACACAAAGTATCATGTGTAAATTACCTAGAATAACCCAAAAAAAGGTAGACAAAGTGACTTATTTCCATTGGTGTCCTTGTGCTAGGCCAAAAAGTGTAAGGAGGCCACAGGAAGTGTCAGGAGGCCATAGAGTGTCAGGAAGCCACAGAATGTGCTAGGCCACAGAAAGTGCTTGGCCACAGAAAGTGCTTGGCCACAGAAAGTGCTTGGCCACAGAAAGGTTCATACCAATTAGGTATAAGAAGACTAAAGAGAGAGAGGAGCCCCGGTTACAGTCACAGCTGAGGAGACAAGAAGGAAAAACAGTGTATGAAACAATACAAGAAGGAACACACAATCTTTCACACCATACAGTCTTCAAATTCCTCTCCCATGTTTATGAAAAGCTTCCTCCTCACCTCTCCCCCTCCACCACCATTTCCCACCACCCCCTCCACCTCCATTACCTTCCCCTCCTCCCCACCCACTTCCCTGGGCCTGACACAAGTCTTCACTCTCCCTTAATAGCATTATGTCATTCTCCGTTCTTCTTATCCTCTTGTTTTTACTCCCTCTTTCTTTCCCTCTCTTAAATGCCACCCTCTTCCCTTTAACCTTTCCTTAGCCCTCACTTCCCCCTCCCACTCCAATTCCCCTTTCTCTGTAGTGTTGTGGCTATTGGTTCCCAGTACCCAGACACAGTCAGTATAGTGTTGAATATTCATGTGTGTATGTGTACTCACCTAATTGTGGTTGCAAGGGTCGAGTCACAGCTCCTGGCTGTGCGCGTATGTGTGTTCGTAATTTGTATGTGCGCGAGTGAAAGCAGGCACCAGACAAGCCTGGCCCAGGGTCACCAGCAGCAACAGCCTGGTTGACCAGCCAGGCACCAGACAAGCCTGGCCCAGGGTCACCAGCAGCAACAGCCTGGTTGACCAGCCAGGCACCAGACAAGCCTGGCCCAGGGTCACCAGCAGCAACAGCCTGGTTGACCAGCCAGGCACCAGACAAGCCTGGCCCAGGGTCACCAGCAGCAACAGCCTTTTTGACCAGCCAGGCACCAGACAAGCCTGGCCCAGGGTCACCAGCAGCAACAGCCTGGTTGACCAGCCAGGCACCAGACAAGCCTGGCCAGGGGACAGAATGACACTTGAAACAGGTCACAGGTATAACACACCTCGCGTTTCCATCTAAAATTATTGTAACTGAACATAAAAAGTTATAACAACAAAGTTTAAAATGAAATTATTTATGTTTTTCAGTTTCGCAAAGCTACCTGTTGCAGAGCTATTTCCCAGCAAGCTATCTGTTGCAGAGCTATTTCCCAGCAAGCTATCTGTTGCAGAGCTATTTCCCAGCAAGCTATCTGTTGCAGAGCTATTTCCCAGCAAGCTATCTGTTGCAGAGCTATTTCCCAGCAAGCTATCTGTTCAGAGCTATTTCCAGCAAGCTATCTGTTGCAGAGCTATTTCCCAGCAAGCTATCTGTTGCAGAGCTATTTCCCAGCAAGCTATCTGTTGCAGAGCTATTTCCCGGCAAGCTATCAGTTGCAGAGCTATTTCCCGGCAAGCTATCAGTTGCAGAGCTATTTCCCGGCAAGCTATCTGTTGCAGAGCTATTTCCCGGCAAGCTATCAGTTGCAGAGCTATTTCCCGGCAAGCTATCAGTTGCAGAGCTATTTCCCGGCAAGCTATCAGTTGCAGAGCTATTTCCCAGCAAGCTATCTGTTGCAGAGCTATTTCCCAGCAAGCTATCTGTTGCAGAGCTATTTCCCAGCAAGCTATCTGTTGCAGAGCTATTTCCCAGCAAGCTATCTGTTGCAGAGCTATTTCCCAGCAAGCTATCTGTTGCAGAGCTATTTCCTGGCAAGCTATCTGTTGCAGAGCTATTTCCCGGCAAGCTATCTGTTGCAGAGCTATTTCCCAGCAAGCTATCTGTTGCAGAGCTATTTCCCGGCAAGCTATCTGTTGCAGAGCTTTTTCCCGGCAAGTTATCTGTTGCAGAGCTATTTCCCGGCACGCTATCTGTTGCAGATCTATTTTCCGGCAAGTTATCTGTTGCAGAGCTATTTCCCGGCAAGCTATCTATTGCAGAGCTATTTCCCGGCAAGCTATATGTTGCAGAGCTATTTCTCGGCAAGCTATCTGCTGTATAGTTATTTCCCAGCAAGCTATCTGCTGTAGAGCTATTTCCCGGCAAGCTATCTTTCATAAAGCTATATTTCGTAAAGTTATTTCTCGTCAAGCTATCTGCTGAAGAGTTATTTCTCTTAAAGCTATTTCCTAAAGCTATCTATTAATAAAACTATCTTTCATAAATGTGTCTGGTAAAGCTATCTTTGGTAAAGCTATCTTTGGTAAAGCTATCTTTGATAAAGCTATCTTTGGTAAAGCTATCTTTGGTAAAGCTATCTTTGGTAAAGCTATCTTTGGATGCTGATGATGGGTCCTCTGAAGATGAGTCAGTTACCTGGGATACACTGGCTCCCTGAGAGCCAACCTTCCTACCATCCCTGACACACTGGCTCCCTGAGAGCCAACCTTCCAACCATCTCTGACACACTGGCTCCCTGACAGCCAACCTTCCTACCATCCTGACACCTGGCTCCTGAGGCCAACCTTCCAACCATCTCTGACACACTGGCTCCCTGACAGCCAACCTTCCTACCATCCCTGACACACTGGCTCCCTGAGAGCCAACCTTCCAACCATCTCTGACACACTGGCTCCCTGACAGCCAACCTTCCTACCATCCCTGACACACTGGCTCCCTGAGAGCCAACCTTCCAACCATCCTGATACACTGAAACCTGAGCCACCTTCTACCATCCCGACACACTGGCTCCTGAGAGCCAACCTTCCAACCATCTCTGACACACTGGCTCCTGAGAGCCAACCTTCCTACCATCCTGACACATGGCTCCCTGAGAGCCAACCTTCCTACCATCTCTGACACATGGCTCCCTGAGAGACAACCTTCCTACCATCTCTCAGACACACTGGCTCCTGAGAGCCAACCTTCCTACCATCTCTCAGACACACTGGCTCCCTGAGAGCCAACCTTCCTACCATCTTTGACACACTGGCTCCCTGAGAGCCAACCTTCCTACCATTTCTCAGACACACTGGCTCCCTGAGAGCCAACCTTCCTACCATCTTTGACACACTGGCTCCCTGAGAGCCAACCTTCCTACCATCTCAGACACACTGGCTCCCTGAGAGCCAACCTTCCTACCATTTCTCAGACACACTGGCTCCCTGAGAGCCAACCTTCCTACCATCTTTGACACACTGGCTCCCTGAGAGCCAACCTTCCTACCATCTCTGACACACTGGCTCCCTGAGAGCCAACCTTCCTACCATCCCTGACACACTGGCTCCCTGAGAGCCAACCTTCCTACCATCTCTGATACACTGGCTCCCTGAGAGCCAACCTTCCTACCATCTCTGACACACTGGCTCCCTGAGAGCCAACCTTCCTACCATCCCTGACACAATGGCTCCCTGAGAGCCAACCTTCCTACCATCTCTGACACACTGGCTCCCTGAGAGCCAAACTTCCAACCATCTCTGACACACTGGCTCCCTGACAGCCAACCTTCCTACCATCTCTGACACACTGGCTCCCTGAGAGCCAACCTTCCTACCATCTCTGACACACTGGCTCCCTGAGAGCCAACCTTCCTACCATCTCTGACACACTTGCTCCCTGAGAGCCAACCTTCCTACCATCTCTGACACACTGGCTCCCTGAGAGCCAACCTTCCAACCATCCCTGACACACTGGCTCCCTGAGAGCCAACCTTCCTACCATCTCTGACACACTGGCTCCCTGAGAGCCAACCTTCCTACCATCCCTGACACACTGGCTCCCTGAGAGCCAACCTTCCTACCATCTCTCAGACACACTGGCTCCCTGAGAGCCAACCTTCCTACCATCTTCTCTCAGACACACTGGCTCCCTGAGAGCCAACCTTCCTACCATCTTCTCTCAGACACACTGGCTCCCTGAGAGCCAACCTTCCTACCATCTCTCAGACACACTGGCTCCCTGAGAGCCAACCTTCCTACCATCTCTCAGACACACTGGCTCCCTGAGAGCCAACCTTCCTACCATCTCTCAGACACACTGGCTCCCTGAGAGCCAACCTTCCTACCATCTCTCAGACACACTGGCTCCCTGAGAGCCAACCTTCCTACCATCTCCTTAACAACAAAACCCAAAACTGTGTTAAGAGTTGCCATGGTAACAGCGAATGAATCTTAAGAAGCTGAGTAAAAACGTAATGAGGAAGAGGAAGAAGAAAACTAGGAAGAGGAGGAGCAGAAGAGGAGGAGGAACAGAAGAGGAAGAGGAGGAGGAGCAGAAGAGGAAGAGGAGGAACAGAAGAGGAAGAGGAGGAACAGAAGAGGAAGAGCAGCAGAAGAGGAAGAGGAGGAGGAACAGAAGAGGAAAAGAAGCAGGAGGAAGACGAGAAAGAGTAAGAGGAATGAGGAAGAGGATGAGGGAGGATAATGTAGCCATAAATGTAAATATTTTCCTCTTGGTGTAAATCAGTGGCTTCTGCAGGAGTGTAAAACACACTTTGCAGGTCCACACCTGTCATCTACTGGACCGACCTGGTCCATCACAGATATCCTTTGGACCATTCTGGAACATCACAGGTGCCCTTTGAACCGTCTGGTCCATCACAGGTGCCCTTTGGACCGTTTGGTCCATCACAGAGACTGGACTATTCTGGTCCATCAAATACGCCTCTGAGCCGCCTGGTCTACCACATACCTCGACCCATTTCTAAGACCCACACTACCTCCCCTCCCCCTCAGTCTCATCCTCACGTAAATGATAAAAATAGCCTCCCCATCCCCCCTCCTCAAGCCTCTTAGAGGCTAGCACCCATCCCTTACCCCGTCCCTTAGTGGGTGGTCTCTCCACAACACGTGAAATGGGGGCGAAGACCCCCTAAGGGCACTACCGCCACTTTATGGGCCCCCTTTTTTTAGTCCCAAACTGCGGTAGGAGAGTGGGGGAAGCCGCATGCGGCCTCCATCAGCGTGAGGCTTGAATCTCCTGGTCCCCGACCCCACCTGGTCTGGAAGGGAAAAGAATATTGAAAAATACCGCAGGGGAGGCGGGTGTGTACCACAGTTGTGACAGGTGTACCGCAGGAGAGGCAGATGTGTACCACAGTTGTGACAGGTGTACCGCAGGAGAGGCAGGTGTGTACCACAGTTGTGACAGGTATACCGCAGAAGAGGCAAATGTGTACAACAGTTGTGACAGGTGTACCGCAGAAGAGGCAGGCGTGTACCACAGTTGTGACAGGTGTACCGCAGAAGAGGCAGATGTGTACCACAGTTGCGACAGGTGTACCGCAGGAGAGGCAGATGTGTACAACAGTTATGACAGGTGTACCGCAGGAGAGGCAGGCGTGTACCACAGTTGTGACAGGTGTACCGCAGAAGAGGCAGGCGTGTACCACAGTTGCGACAGGTGTACCGCAGGAGAGGCAGATGTGTACCACAGTTGTACAGCAGGAGAGGCAGATGTGTACCACAGTTGTGACAGGTGTACCGCAGGAGAGGCAAATGTGTACCACAGTTGTGACAGGTGTACCGCAGGAGAGGCAAATGTGTACAACAGTTGTGACAGGTGTACCGCAGGAGAGGCAAATGTGTACCACAGTTGTGACAGGTGTACCGCAGGAGAGGCAAATGTGTACCACAGTTGTGACAGGTGTACCGCAGGAGAGGCAAATGTGTACCACAGTTGTGACAGGTGTACCGCAGGAGAGGCAGGCGTGTACCCCAGTTGTGACAGGTGTACCGCAGGAGAGGCAAATGTGTACCACAGTTGTGACAGGTGTACCGCAGGAGAGGCAAATGTGTACCACAGTTGTGACAGGTGTACCGCAGGAGAGGCAGATGTGTACCACAGTTGTGACAGGTGTACCGCAGGAGAGGCAAATGTGTACCACAGTTGTGACAGGTGTACCGCAGGAGAGGCAAATGTGTACAACAGTTGTGACAGGTGTACCGCAGGAGAGGCAAATGTGTACCACAGTTGTGACAGGTGTACCGCAGGAGAGGCAAATGTGTACCACAGTTGTGACAGGTGTACCGCAGGAGAGGCAGGCGTATACCCCAGTTGTGACAGGTGTACCGCAGGAGAGGCAAATGTGTACCACAGTTGTGACAGGTGTACCGCAGGAGAGGCAAATGTGTACCACAGTTGTGACAGGTGTACCGCAGGAGAGGCAGGCGTGTACCCCAGTTGTGACAGGTGTACCGCAGGAGAGGCAAATGTGTACCACAGTTGTGACAGGTGTACCGCAGGAGAGGCAAATGTGTACCACAGTTGTGACAGGTGTACCGCAGGAGGCAAATGTGTACCACAGTTGTGACAGGTGTACCGCAGGAGAGGCAAATGTGTACCACAGTTGTGACAGGTGTACCGCAGGAGAGGCAAATGTGTACCACAGTTGTGACAGGTGTACCGCAGGAGAGGCAAATGTGTACCACAGTTGTGACAGGTGTACCGCAGGAGAGGCAGGCGTGTACCCCAGTTGTGACAGGTGTACCGCAGGAGAGGCAAATGTGTACCACAGTTGTGACAGGTGTACCGCAGGAGAGGCAAATGTGTACCGCAGGAGAGGCAAATGTGTACCACAGTTGTGACAGGTGTACCGCAGGAGAGGCAAATGTGTACCACAGTTGTGACGGGTGTACCGCAGGAGAGGCAAATGTGTACCACAGTTGTGACAGGTGTACCGCAGGAGAGGCAAATGTGTACCACAGTTGTGACAGGTGTACCGCAGGAGAGGCAAATGTGTACCACAGTTGTGACAGGTGTACCGCAGGAGAGGCAGGCGTGTACCCCAGTTGTGACAGGTGTACCGCAGGAGAGGCAAATGTGTACCACAGTTGTGACAGGTGTACCGCAGGAGAGGCAAATGTGTACCACAGTTGTGACAGGTGTACCGCAGGAGAGGCAAATGTGTACCACAGTTGTGACAGGTGTACCGCAGGAGAGGCAAATGTGTACCACAGTTGTGACAGGTGTACCGCAGGAGAGGCAAATGTGTACCACAGTTGTGACAGGTGTACCGCAGGAGAGGCAAATGTGTACCACAGTTGTGACAGGTGTACCGCAGGAGAGGCAGGCGTGTACCCCAGTTGTGACAGGTGTACCGCAGGAGAGGCAAATGTGTACCACAGTTGTGACAGGTGTACCGCAGGAGAGGCAAATGTGTACCACAGTTGTGACAGGTGTACCGCAGGAGAGGCAAATGTGTACCACAGTTGTGACAGGTGTACCGCAGGAGAGGCAAATGTGTACCACAGTTGTGACAGGTGTACCGCAGGAGAGGCAAATGTGTACCACAGTTGTGACAGGTGTACCGCAGGAGAGGCAAATGTGTACCACAGTTGTGACAGGTGTACCGCAGGAGAGGCAAATGTGTACCACAGTTGTGACAGGTGTACCGCAGGAGAGGCAAATGTGTACCACAGTTGTGATAGGTGTACCGCAGGAGAGGCAAATGTGTACCACAGTTGTGACAGGTGTACCGCAGGAGAGGCAAATGTGTACCACAGTTGTGACAGGTGTACCGCAGGAGAGGCAAATGTGTACCACAGTTGTGACAGGTGTACCGCAGGAGAGGCAAATGTGTACCACAGTTGTGACAGGTGTACCGCAGGAGAGGCAAATGTGTACCACAGTTGTGACAGGTGTACCTCAGGAGAGGCAAATGTGTACCACAGTTGTGACAGGTGTACCTCAGGAGAGGCAAATGTGTACCACAGTTGTGACAGGTGTACCGCAGGAGCACTTGCTGCAGGTGGTGGTGGTACTATTACTGGTGGTGCTGCTGCTGGTACTGGTGGTGGTGGTGGTGGTGCTGCTGGTACTAGTGGTGGTGGTGGTGCTGCTGGTACCGGTGTTACTGCTGCTACTGATGCTGCTGCTGCTGCTACTGGTGCTGCTGCAACACTATCTTGATTGCTGAAACGTTTCGCCCATTCAACAGGCTTTTTCAGTCAGAGGAGACTACAGTGCTGGTGATGAGTCCCTCAGGCTTGACAGGTGATGAGTCCCTCAGGCTTGACAGAAGGTGATGAGTCCCTCAGGCTTGACAGAAGGTGATGAGTCCCTCAGGCTTGACAAGGTGATGAGTCCCTCAGGCTTGACAGAAGGTGATGAGTCCCTCAGGCTTGACAGGTGATGAGTCCCTCAGGCTTGACAGGTGATGAGTCCCTCAGGTTTGACAGGTGATGAGTCCCTCAGGCTTGACAGGTGATGAGTCCCTCAGGCTTGACAGGTGATGAGTCCCTCAGGCTTGACAGGTGATGAGTCCCTCAGGCTTGACAGGTGATGAGTCCCTCAGGCTTGACAGGTGATGAGTCCCTCAGGCTTGACAGAAGGTGATGAGTCCCTCAGGCTTGACAAGGTGATGAGTCCCTCAGGCTTGACAGAAGGTGATGAGTCCCTCAGGCTTGACAGAAGGTGATGAGTCCCTCAGGCTTGACAGAAGGTGATGAGTCCCTCAGGCTTGACAGGTGATGAGTCCCTCAGGCTTGACAGGTGATGAGTCCCTCAGGCTTGACAGGTGATGAGTCCCTCAGGCTTGACAGGTGATGAGTCCCTCAGGCTTGACAGGTGATGAGTCCCTCAGTCTTGATATGGATTGTTGTTCCTTAACTTTAATAGGTGTTGTGTCTCTTAACCTTGAATTAATTCCAACACTGTGGCTTCAGTGTTGGAATTAATTACAACACTGTGGCTTCAGTGTTGGAGTTAAAGACAACACTGTGGCTTCAGTGTTGGAGTTAAAGACAACACTGTGGATTCAGTGTTGGAGTTAAAGACAACACTGTGGCTTCAGTGTTGGAGTTAAAGACAACACTGCGGCTTCAGTGTTGGAGCTAAAGACAACACTGTGGCTTCAGTGTTGGAGTTAAAGACAACACTGTGGCTTCAGTGTTGGAGTTAAAGACAACACTGTGGCTTCAGTGTTGGAGTTAAAGACAACACTGTTGCTTCAGTGTTGGAGTTAAAGACAACACTGTGGCTTCAGTGTTGGAGTTAAAGACAACACTGTGGCTTCAGTGTTGGAATTCTCCCACCAAGGTGAGAGAGA
This sequence comes from Cherax destructor, assembly GCA_009830355.1. Lineage (NCBI taxonomy): Eukaryota > Metazoa > Arthropoda > Malacostraca > Decapoda > Parastacidae > Cherax > Cherax destructor. The sequence goes on along the minus strand of WNWK01007599.1, from coordinate 18,308 downwards.
CTGTGTTGAACATCTCAAAGTTGTACCAAATATCTCAGCTGCCTGAGAGATACCAATTGTTAACTTGTGTTGCTACTGCTGTTGTTGTTCTCTCTCTCTCTCTCTCTCTCTCTCTCTCTCTCTCTCTCTCTCTCTCTCTCTCGTTCTCCTGGATGCTGGTCAATCATCCATGGAATGGGAGCTACTCACTTCCTTGAATCACATCTGATTACCTGTACGTTACCTGTAGTCGCTGCAAGTTGGTCTCAGACCAGGTCTCCCGGGTTCTGGCTTTATCAGTGGGGCTGTTGGTGCTAGCTGAAAGCAGTCCACCCTATGTACCACAACCCAGCTGATCGGAAACTTGAAAAACCTATCAAGTTCCCGCTTGAAGACTGCTAGGGGTCTTGAAGACTAGTAGGGGTCTTGAAGACTGCTAGGGGTCTTGAAGACTGCTAGGGGTCTTGAAGACTGCTAGGGGTCTTGAAGACTGCTAGGGGTCTTGAAGACTGCTAGGGGTCTTGAAGACTGCTAGGGGTCTTGAAGACTGCTAGGGGTCTTGAAGACTGCTAGGGGTTTTGAAGACTGCTAGGGGTCTTGAAGACTGCTAGGGGTCTTGAAGACTGTTAGGGGTCTTGAAGATAGTATGGGTCTTGAAGACTAGTAAGGGTCTTGAAGACTGCTAGGGGTCTTAAGACTGCTAGGGGTCTTGAAGACTGCTAGGGGTCTTGAAGACTGCTAGGGGTCTTAAGACTGCTAGGGGTCTTGAAGACTGCTAGGGGTCTTGAAGACTGCTAGGGGTCTTGAAGACTGCTAGGGGTCTTGAAGACTGCTAGGGGTTTTGAAGACTGCTAGGGGTCTTGAAGACTGCTAGGGGTCTTGAAGACTGCTAGGGGTCTTGAAGACTGCTAGGGGTCTTGAAGACTAGTAGGGGTCTTGAAGACTGCTAGGGGTCTTGAAGACTAGTAGGGGTAGGTTGATATTTCCCTTCATGTATGAAGGGAGCGTACAAAAGAGCCTTGGTCCCTTTACACTGAGTTATCTCTCAGTGTACTCATGGCACCCCTGCTCCTCACTGGGGTTATTGTACTCATGGCACCCCTGCTCCTCACTGGGGTTACTGTACTCATGGCACCCCTGCTCCTCACTGGGGTTACTGTACTCATGGTACCCCTGCTCCTCACTGGGGTTACTGTACTCATGGCACCCCTGCTCCTCACTGGGGTTACTGTACTCATGGCACCCCTGCTCCTCACTGGGGTTACTGTACTCATGGCACCCCTGCTCCTCACTGGGGTTACTGTACTCATGGCACCCCTGCTCCTCACTGGGGTCACTGTACTCATGGCACCCCTGCTCCTCACTGGGGTTACTGTACTCATGGCACCCCTGCTCCTCACTGGGGTTACTGTACTCTGTCAAGCTTCTTGATCTGGTCGGGATTATTCGTGTATACAAACTTGAGATCAATCCCTACAGAATTTTCCAGATGTAAGTTATGATACAGCTCATCGCCTGCTTTTCAAAGAGTCCAGTTCAAGGAGTACTCTTCCAGAGTACAGTTCAAGTACTCCTCACGAGTACAGTTTAAGTTTTCCCAATAACTTAGATGTTTGTACTTTCTCCATATTTGTCATTTCTTTCTCCTTAAAAGGGTGTGTAATAACATCAGTAAGGGGTTCTTGATCCATGGAACTGGAGCTATCCCTTCCCTCTCGTTCTAAGGATCGATTCTGACCAATCCAGGGGACCAGCAACAGCCTGGTTAAACAGGCAACTCAAGATGGAAAACTGGATCTTCAGCCAAGAAATTCAAACATATTTCCTCGGATTAAACCTGATTGCCACCCATTCCCCTGCGAGTTTAGAGCTTCTCTGTGGCAATAAGAGAGTTCTACAAGAGGTTGATGACGTCATAACGGTCGTTCACGCCCTCTCAGAGGATTAACGGATCTGGGCGACGGTTGGAGTCCTGTTTGAATTTGAATTGATTGGCCGTTAAGACCGTTGGAGACAGTCAACGGATTTCGGGTAGACGTTGGTGACCTTTTACGTCCCCGAAGACGTTACGCAGTATTTAAATTATTATACGTGGTCACCACCCGTCAAGAGAATTAAACTCTAAAGAGAATTAAAGTAAATTCTCAACAGAGATAGACATACACTTCACGATGTATATAACATACACTTCACGATGTGTATAACACACACTTCACGATGTATATAACATACACTTCACGATGTGTATAACATACACTTCACGATGTGTATAACATACACTTCACGATGTGTATAACATACACTTCACGATGTGTATAACACACTTCACGATGTGTATAACATACACTTCACGATGTGTATAACATACCTTCACGATGTGTATAACATACACTTCACGATGTGTATAACATACACTTCACGATGTGTATAACATACACTTCACGATGTGTATAACATACACTTCACGATGTGTATAACATACACTTCACGATGTGTATAACATACACTTCACGATGTGTATAACATACACTTCACGATGTGTATAACATACACTTCACGATGTGTATAACATACACTTCACGATGTGTATAACATACCCTTCACGATGTGTATAACATACACTTCACGATGTGTATAACATACACTTCACGATGTGTATAACATACACTTCACGATGTGTATAACATACACTTCACGATGTGTATAACATACACTTCACGATGTGTATAACATACACTTCACGATGTGTATAACATACACTTCACGATGTGTATAACATACACTTCACGATGTGTATAACATACACTTCACGATGTGTATAACATACACTTCACGATGTGTATAACATACACTTCACGATGTGTATACATATCCTGTGGGAGTTGCTCACTCAAGATTGCAGCTTTCCCTGTAACTGTGCAAGGCAAGAATATAATACCCCAAGAGGAGTATATCTCTCAGTTTATGCAGTATACACTGAGAGATTAGGTATTAAAGTATTCTTGATTGTGGTAAACAAGTGACATGACCCTGGTGTAGTTGATAGGCTTCAAACCCAATTAAACGTATTTAAAACTACTAAACTTGGATCTCAAGTTTAGCTTGATCTATCTCCTAATATTTGTGTTATCCTTAAAAAGCAGGAGATTATCCTTGGCACAGATCCAGTAAATATTGTTCAGTCTTGTTTGGTGCTTCTTATTCTTCCTCCAGTAAATATTGTTCAGTCTTGTTTGGTGCTTCTTATTCTTCCTCCAGTAAATATTGTTCAGTCTTGTTTGGTGCTCCTTATTCTTCCTCCAGTAAATATTGTTCAGTCTTGTTTGGTGCTTCTTATTCTTCCTCCAGTAAATATTGTTCAGTCTTGTTTGGTGCTTCTTATTCTTCCTCCAGTAAATATTGTTCAGTCTTGTTTGGTGCTCCTTATTCTTCCTCTAGTAAATATTGTTCAGTCTTGTTTGGTGCTCCTTATTCTTCCTCCAGTAAATATTGTTCAGTCTTGTTTGGTGCTTCTTATTCTTCCTCCAGTAAATATTGTTCAGTCTTGTTTGGTGCTTCTTATTCTTCCTCCAGTAAATATTGTTCAGTCTTGTTTGGTGCTTCTTATTCTTCCTCCAGTAAATATTGTTCAGTCTTGTTTGGTGCTTCTTATTCTTCCTCCAGTAAATATTGTTCAGTCTTGTTTGGTGCTCCTTATTCTTCCTCCAGTAAATATTGTTCAGTCTTGTTTGGTGCTCCTTATTCTTCCTCCAGTAAATATTGTTCAGTCTTGTTTGGTGCTCCTTATTCTTCCTCCAGTAAATATTGTTCAGTCTTGTTTGGTGCTTCTTATTCTTCCTCCAGTAAATATTGTTCAGTCTTGTTTGGTGCTTCTTATTCTTCCTCCAGTAAATATTGTTCAGTCTTGTTTGGTGCTTCTTATTCTTCCTCCAGTAAATATTGTTCAGTCTTGTTTGGTGCTCCTTATTCTTCCTCTCAGGTATGTGCAATATGAAGAAACTCTTGTCCAACATTTGGGAATCTTTACTGAGGAAACGTTGCGCCAGCCAGTGGCTTCTTCAGTCCAATACAGAGAACAACGGTGAAAGATGAGGAGTTTGGAGGTAATTAGTCCCTGAGCCTGGAGTCATGAGTATTATAAATCATTTACATCACATATGCGATATGTTTGAGCTGTCACATAGTTGACATAATGTGTGGCAAAATATGTTGTTTATTTACATTGAGAGTTAAGTTGCCATCTTATAACTCATAGTTGTATATTACGGAGGATATCTACCTAGAATTTGCTACACATTATATATACAGTTTACCTTAATCCATATTTTAGGAATTAAAAATTGTATGGTGGTAAACAGGTTAAGTGCAGACTTAATGACGCCAGTGTAGTCTACAGGATTTAAACCCCAGTAAACGAGTTTACTGAATGGTAGGTGTCTGGCGGCAAGCTGAAGGCTGGGTGTGACGGCTGGGGTAGCAGGAAGGCTGGGTGTGACGGCTGGGGTAGCAGGAAGGCTGGGTGTGACGGCTGGGGTAGCAGGAAGGCTGGGTGTGACGGAAAGGGTAGCAGGAAGGCTGGGTGTGACGGAAGGGGTAGCAGGAAGGCTGGGTGTGACGGAAGGGGTAGCAGGAAGGTTGGGTGTGACGGAAGGGGTAGCAGGAGGCTGTGTAGCTTACTGTGAGGATAACACAGAGGCTGTGTAGCTTACTGTGAGGATAACACAGAGGCTGTGTAGCTTACTGTGAGGATAACACAGAGGCTGTGTAGCTTACTGTGAGGATAACACAGAGGCTGTGTAGCTTACTGTGAGGATAACACAGAGGCTGTGTAGCTTACTGTGAGGATAACACAGAGGCTGTGTAGCTTACTGTGAGGATAACACAGAGGCTGTGTAGCTTACTGTGAGGATAACACAGAGGCTGTGTAGCTTACTGTGAGGATAACACAGAGGCTGTGTAGCTTACTGTGAGGATAACACAGAGGCTGTGTAGCTTACTGTGAGGATAACACAGAGGCTGTGTAGCTTACTGTGAGGATAACACAGAGGCTGTGTAGCTTACTGTGAGGATAACACAGAGGCTGTGTAGCTTACTGTGAGGATAACACAGAGGCTGTGTAGCTTACTGTGAGGATAACACAGAGGCTGTGTAGCTTACTGTGAGGATAACACAGAGGCTGTGGTGTGGGTGGTGGCACACAAGGCTGAGTAGTTTACTGTGGGCGATCGAGATATAAAGGTTGGCTGTCAGGCTTTAAGTTTAATATCCACTATACCTGCACTCAATTACTATATCCACTATCTGCACTCTCTACATTCTGTCACTAGTAGAGTACTGTTAGTATATCCAGAGTTTAACACATGACATTCGATGAGGTAGATCACATGAACTAGTTCAGTGCAGCTTCCAACAACTGGTGTTCCCTCACTGAATCATTATTACCTGTGTTGTGTAAACACTTCATTAGTCTGACTCGTCATGACATGCTTCTAAACAACCCACTGAACCGAGTTTCAAACTCATGGCAAGCCACTTCTGTTTATAGCAAGCCAGTGTTACGCACTGTTGTTTTAGAAGTGGCTTTTCGTGAATTTCAACCCATTAAGTTCAGTGGATTACTTTACTAATTTGGTATATAAAGTATCTTGATATACACTAACATTTATAACTGATGTAACAAACACAGCCAGGGATCAAACACATCACAGCTAACACTAAACACAGCCAGGGATCAAACACATCACAGCTAACACTAAACACAGCCAGGGATCAAACACATCACAGCTAACACTAAACACAGCCAGGGATCAAACACATCACAGCTAACACCAAACACAGCCAGGGATCAAACACATCACAGCTAACACTAAACACAGCCAGGATCAAACACATCACAGCTAACACTAAACACAGCCAGGGATCAAACACATCACAGCTAACACTAAACACAGCCAGGGATCAAACACATCACAGCTAACACCAAACACAGCCAGAGATCAAACACATCACAGCTAACACTAAACACAGTCAGGGATCAAACACATCACAGCTAACACTAAACACAGTCAGGGATCAAACACATCACAGCTAACACTAAACACAGCCAGGGATCAAACACATCACAGCTAACACTAAACACAGCCAGAGATCAAACACATCACAGCTAACACTAAACACAGCCAGAGATCAAACACATCACAGCTAACACTAAACACAGCCAGAGATCAAACACATCACAGTTAACACCAAACACAGCCAGAGATCAAACACATCACAGCTAACACTAGACACAGTCAGGGATCAAACACATCACAGCTAACACTAAACACAGCCAGGGATCAAACACGTCACAGCTAACGCTAAACACAGCCAGAGATCAAACACATCACAGCTAACACTAAACAAAGCCAGAGATCAAACACATCACAGCTAACACCAAACACAGCCAGAGATCAAACACATCACAGCTAACACTAAACACAGCCAGAGATCAAACACATCACAGCTAACACCAAACACAGCCAGAGATCAAACACATCACAGCTAACACTAAACACAGCCAGGGATCAAACACATCACAGCTAACACTAAACACAGCCAGAGATCAAACACATCACATCTAACACTAAACACAGCCAAACATCAGACACATCACAGCTAATACTAAACACAGCCAGAGATCAAACACATCACAGCTAACACCAAACACAGCCAGAGATCAAACACATCACAGCTAACACTAAACACAGCCAGAGATCAAACACATCACAGCTAACACTAAACACAGCCAGAGATCAAACACATCACAGCTAACACTAAACACAGCCAGAGATCAAACACATCACAGCTAACACTAAACACAGCCAGGGATCAAACACATCACAGCTAACACTAAACACAGCCAGAGATCAAACACATCACAGCTAACACTAAACACAGCCAAACATCAGACACATCACAGCTAACACTAAACACAGCCAGAGATCAAACACATCACAGCTAACACCAAACACAGCCAGAGATCAAACACATCACAGCTAACACTAAACACAGCCAGAGATCAAACACAATTCAGCGAACAGTAAACCACAAAGAAACGATCCATTCTGAAATCAAGAGTATTCCCACCCCATATCACTCACATTGAGCGTCAGGAATTGGGAATGTGTGACCTAAACCCAGAATGGGAATTGGCAAATGAGACGCGTGCTGAGTCGAATACACGGTGGGAGGCCTGGACACAGGCGACCGATTCCAAGACATTGATGAATCTAAGACACACACGATTCCAGGATAAGCACGATTCCCGGATTCCAAGTCCTTAGCCAGCATCAGCAACTGAAGTGACCTCGTTTATAAGTCAGGAAGAGGTAAAACGCCATACATAGCTTCAAGATTAGGAATGATAGCTCACATGAGACAAGGAACTAGTAATGCCATCCAGTTGAAGGTTAAGGTGACCCAGGAGCCTAGACTCGACCCCCTCCCCCGTAACACATCTCAGTGAGTACACACAGCGACCAGCGAGGAGTCGGGGCCAGGAGCTATGACTCGACCCCTGCACCACAACTAGGTGAGTATACACTGAGTTACTAGAAAGATGGAGTTTGCTGAGATATTGACGCTGGTGATGGTAAATGGGCGAAACATCAAGATTTCACTGCAAACGTTGTTTGTCTCACCACACGAACAACACTGACGTATTAACAAGTTACCAGAGTTAATTTGGATTGCTAGAGGGGGAAGGGGAGAGGGAGGGGGAGGGGGGAGGTAAGTGTGTAGCCAACATAATACCTAAGATGATGCGGAGTATATTAAGGTGAGACACAGTAATCACCCACCTGTCTGCTGGTACCACCTTATCACTCTTCACCACCCTTGTTACCCCCCATTCCTCCTCACCATTTCCAACCCTTCCTTACTCCATTCTCTCTCTCTCTCCATCCACATTCTTCACCATTTCCAACCCTTCCTTACCCCATTCTCTCTCTCTCTTACTATCTCTCCCCGTCCACATTCCTCCTCTCTTTTTAATTTTCTTATTTTCATCAAAAATTTCTTCTATTCTCCATCTGTAGTTCCTTCCCTCCTTCAACTCTCTCCCTCCTCTTTTCGCCTTCATTCTTCTCCTGCAACGTAACTGTTCTCATTCTTCACATGTGCAGCATGATAGCTATTTTTTCCACTCAACCTCCCTGTTTATCACCACTTCTGGTGACTATCTCCCCTCATTCTCCACCTTCCTTTCTTATTCACCTAGTTCTTTCTTATTATCTTCGTTCTTCTCGTCTATTTTTCACCACTTCTCGTCTCTTATTCTCCTCATTCGTATTCTTCTCCTCTCTCTTAGCAGCTTTGGTTCTATTTAAAACCATATATTTAACATGGGTACCTCAACCTATTTTTAGGAGGCACGATAACATTGACTGAACCCTAAAACTGGTGTGTTGTGGAGTAAAGATGTTGGAGATGGTGTTCCTCTCTTGTTCTCGCACAGTGTTAATGGAAATTGTTGGGAGGTGGAGAGGGCCTTTGCAGTTGTAAAGTTGTTTTGAGTTTGAGTCTTAGGAGTTGGAGAATTATTGACAATGTGGAGTCTCTGGAAGTAGAAAACCTTTGGTGGTGGAGAACCTTCGGAGGGTCTTTGGTGGTGGAGAACCTTCGGAGGGTCTTTGGTGGGGGAGGACATTTGGAGGCGGAGGGTGCTTAAAGGTACAAGGCCTTTGAAGGTGGAGGATATTTAGAAGTGAAGAGCCTTTGGAGATGTACAACATTTGCATTTGGATGTGAAGGGTCTTTGAAAGTGGATTGTCTTTAGAGGTAGAAACATCTTATGTGGTCTAGAGCCTTTGCATCGGGAGGTGAAGGGTCTCTGAAAGTGGAGGATTTTTGAAAGTAGAGACTGGAGGTGGAGTTCAAGGACACTAGGAATGGAAGAGCCTTAAGAGGCGGCGTTGAAAGGTGAGGGAGGCCGTGGAAAACGCTTGGGATGCGACAGATATAACGGGAAGAATAGATTAACGCAGTTACCCCCTGAACCACAGATGTTTACCTAGGTTTTCTTTGTCAGCAACGCTGCAAGTAATCGATTATACGTCTTCACCTGAGACAAAATTATAGCTCCCTGGATTATACTCTCCAAAAAAACAGCATAGACTAAACATAGGGTAGACTAAACGTAGGATAGACTAAATACAGGGTAAACTAAACAGATTAAAAACATGGTAGATTAAAGACAGCTAAGACTAAAAACGGTACAAATCAAACACATGGTAGACTAAACAAAGAGTAGACGAAAGAGTGAAGGCTAAAAACGGGTGCAAGGATAATAATTAAATTGTCGAGGATATAAGAAAAAATTACACGAACGCCAAAATTATCAATCCAATTAACCAGACGCATTGATCTGAATCCTAATAAAGCCGAATTTTCACGAGGTAGGACCTAGTAATTCGGGATCTCCATAATACCAAGCTCAATTCCCGACCCTAATGATAAAAATATTTTGCTAATTTCAAGTGATTTGTCGGCAGTTCAATGTGGAAGAGAGCAGTTTAGATTGCATGACACTAACGCTCTCCAACATCAACACCTCCACCATCATCATCTACACTACCACCAACATCAACACTACCACTAACATCTTCCCAACTGAGACAATAACCAGGCCAGAACGCCTTATGGCTGACGTTGCACAATCAATAAGACTAAGGAGGCTGGCTCCTGCTTCCACCAGGCCGGATGGAGGCAGGATCTAGCCTCCACCAGGCCGGATGGAGGCAGGATCAAGCCTCCACCAGCCCGGCTGGAGGCAGGATCTAGCCTCCACCAGATCAAATGGAGACAGGATCTAGCCTCCACCAGATCAGATGGAGACAGGATCTAGCCTCCACCAGATCAGATGGAGACAGGATCTAGCCTCCACCAGATCAGATGGAGACAGGATCTAGCCTCCACCAGGCCGGCTGGAGACAGGATCTAGCCTCCACCAACCGGTAAGACGACTGTCTGGTTCCTTGAGGATACAAAAGAAATAAAAGTTTCCCAAACCCTCAAAAAGAGATTCAGGAAAGAAAAAAAAAAGAGGATAAGAGATAAAAAAGAAAATCTGCTTTAAAAGATCCTTCCAATCCTGTTTAGAATATTATCCCGTTGAAACAGCTTCAACACTCTTTCAAAATCCATCTGTTAGGTACTTAGTAAACAGAATTAAACACAGTAAGATCAGTACGGAGACAGATCATACCGTTACTTCAGCTTAAACCAAGAGAAACTGATACTTCTGTCAGTGAATACAAGCATGACGAACTTTGCTAGAGAGTCGTTACTGCCAATTTCATTGAGCGCAAACACAAGGAATACAGTTGTGGGCGCAAAGTTTCAGTCAAGTTCAGGATGGAGAAGCTCTAGACAGACTAAACAGAACTCTTGAGGGTTTACGCGATAAACATGAAAACCATGAAGCATTTAGAGAGTCGTCACAAGTCTAGTTGAAGCTCTACGCAGAGTGAAACATGACTTATGAAGCTCTACGCAGTGAAACATGACTATGAAGCTCTACGCAGAGTGAAACATGACTATATGAAGCTCTACGCAGAGTGAAACATGCTATGAAGCTCTACGCAGAGGAAACATGACTTATAAGCTCTACCAGAGTGAAACTGACTTATATAAGCCTAGCAGAGTGAAACATGGCTTAGTATAGGTCTACACAGAGTGAAACATGCTTAGTATAGGTCTACACAGAGTGAAACATGCTAGTATAGGTCTACGCAGTGAAACATGGCTTAGTATAGGTCTACAGAGTGAAACATGACTTAGTATAGGTCTACACAGTGAAACATGACTTAGTATAGGTCTACACAGAGTGAAACATGGCTTAGTATAGGTCTACAGAGTGAAACATGACTTAGTATAGGTCTACACAGTGAAACATGACTTAGTATAGGCCTGCTACACAGAGGAAACATGACTTAGTATAGGTCTACAGAAGTGAAACATGACTTAGTATAGGCTACACAGTGAAACATGACTTAGTATAGGTCTCACAGATCACGAGTGAAACATGACTTAGTATAGGTCTACAGAGTGAAACATGGTTTAGTATAGGTCTACAGAGTAAAACATGACTTAGTATAGGTCTACAGAGTGAAACATGGCTTAGTATAGGTCTACACAGATGGAAACATGACTTAGTATAGTCTACACAGAGTGAAACATGGCTTAGTATAGGTCTACAGTGAAACATGACTTAGTATAGGTCTACACAGAGTGAAACATGACTTAGTATAGGTCTACACAGAGTGAAACATGACTTAGTATAGGTCTACACAGAGTGAAACATGGCTTAGTATAGGTCTACACAGAGTGAAACATGACTTAGTATAGGTCTACAGAGTGAAACATGGCTTAGTATAGGTCTACAGAGTAAAACATGGCTTAGTATAGGTCTACACAGAGTGAAACATGGCTTAGTATAGGTCTACACAGAGTGAAACATGGCTTAGTATAGGTCTAAACAGAGTGAAACATGACTTAGTATAGGTCTACACAGAGTGAAACATGGCTTACTATAGGTCTACACAGAGTGAAACATGGCTTAGTATAGGTTTACACAGAGTGAAACATGGCTTAGTATAGGTTTACACAGAGTGAAACATGGCTTAGTATAGGTTTACACAGAGTGAAACATGGCATAGTATAGGTTTACACAGAGTGAAACATGGCTTAGTATAGGTTTACACAGAGTGAAACATGGCTTAGTATAGGTTTACACAGAGTGAAACATGCTAGTATGTTGACCTAAACTGGCTTGATGTTGAGGACACTATCAGAACAAAAGGTGCTTGATGTTAGAACACAAGGTGCATGTTGAGACACACAAACACAAGGTGTCTGATGTTGAGACATCATCAACAAACTATAGGTGTCTGAGTTGAGACACTCATCAACAACAAAAGGTGTCATGATGTTGAGACACTCAATCAACAACAGGCTTGATTAGGTGTCTGACGTTGAGACACTCATCAAGAACATCTAAAACTGAAGGTGTCTTAGGAGACTATGAAACATGGCTTGATGTTAACATCACAAAAAAAAGGTGTCTTGATGTTGAACACTCATCAACACGAAAGTGTCTTGATGTTAGACACTCATCAAAACACAAGGTTCTGATGTTAGACAATCAACAGCAAGGTTCTTGATGTTGAAACATCAAGCAAGGTCTACATCATAACAACAAAGGTGTCTTGATGTTGAGACACATCACAAGGTGTCTTGATGTGAGACACTCACAACAACCAAGGTGTCTTGATGTTGAGACACTCATCAACGTGTTGAACCAAGGCATGTTAGTATAGGTGTCTTGATGTTGAGACACTCATCAAGCAACACAAGTGTCTTGATGTTGAGACACTCATCAAGAACACAAGGTGTCTTGATGTTGAGACACTCATCAAGAACACAAGGTGTCTTGATGTTGAGACACTCATCAACAACACAGGTGTCTTGATGTTGAGACACTCATCACAACACAAGGTGTCTTGATGTTGAGACACTCATCAACAACACAAGGTGTCTTGATGTTGAGACACTCATCAACAACACAAGGTGTCTTGATGTTGAGACACTCATCAACAACACAAGGTGTCTTGATGTTGAGACACTCATCAACAACGCAAGGTGTCTTGATGTTGAGACACTCATCAAGAACACAAGGTGTCTTGATGTTGAGACACTCATCAACAACACAAGGTGTCTTGATGTTGAGACACTCATCAACAACGCAAGGTGTCTTGATGTTGAGACACTCATCAACAACACAAGGTGTCTTGATGTTGAGACACTCATCAACAACACAAGGTGTCTTGATGTTGAGACACTCATCAACAACACAAGGTGTCTTGATGTTGAGACACTCATCAACAACACAAGGTGTCTTGATGTTGAGACACTCATCAACAACACAAGGTGTCTTGATGTTGAGACACTCATCAACAACACAAGGTGTCTTGATGTTGAGACACTCATCAACAACACAAGGTGTCTTGATGTTGAGACACTCATCAACAACACAAGGTGTCTTGATGTTGAGACACTCGTCAACAACACAAGGTGTCTTGATGTTGAGACACTCATCAACAACACAAGGTGTCTTGATGTTGAGACACTCATCAACAACACAAGGTGTCTTGATGTTGAGACACTCATCAACAACACAAGGTGTCTTGATGTTGAGTCACTCATCAACCGGACAAGGTGACTGATGTGTTGTCACTCATCAACCGGACAAGGTGACTGATGTGTTGAGTCACTCATCAACAAGACAAGGTGACTGATGTGTTGAGTCACTCATCAACAAGACAAGGTGACTGATGTGTTGAGTCACTCATCTACAACACAAGGTGACTGATATGTTGAGTCACTCATCAACCGGACAAGGTGACTGATGACGTCTTTACATCTCTACTGTTTGTGCCCACTCTTGTGTTGGACTGAAGAAGCCTACTGTGTAGACGAAACGTTTGGTAATAAAGCTACCTAAGAGTTGTATATGTGTGTTACTTATCAAGGTGTGACCTGACCTTCACCGACCTGACTCTCACAAGTGATCACCACCGCCTTACGAATACCGCCTAATTAACCTGTCAAAATTAAACTGTCCTTCAGACTAATAAAACTTTTAGACTGCAAAGGCAACTCAACTACACAATACATTTTGGCAACTGCAAACTTGTGTTGAAATCTGATATATAGAGAGGAATATTGTTGGAGTGTCAGACAGTAAGTTGAATTCAATTTGTTCTCAACGTTATTTTGCAACCATACCAGCCGCTTGTCTTTAAAGGTGATTATTCTAACATTTAGTTTCACCTTCTTGTGAAATGATCTAGTTTGGGAGGGTGATGTTATATGTATTACTGACTTAACACATTACTAATTAATTCTTAGGCAGACTAAAGAAACTGAAGTGGGCGATCTTGGGGGACCGTTGTGAGGATTATATTATGTTTTGCGCCTCACTCTAACACCTATATATATACCCTCTGTGTCCACGTATTATTCGTAACGGCTTGATAAATCTCCTGGAGAGCGAAACGTTGCCACAATAAAATGTCACATTAGTTGCAGAGTAGACATGATTAGAGGATTAGCAGGGAAGATAGACACGCACTAAAGTGCGTGGCACAGAGCTACGATGGAAGCTTAACAAATCGTTAGTAAGAGAGGAAAATGTAAATATATATAGAGATGTACTGACGTTATCTCCGAGATGGTCTAGATGCTAGGTATTTTGTGCTCGCATCTGCTAATATTTATGTTTGAAAATAGAGAGGCGGCGTGTTGGAAGGTTCATGCTGAGAGCAATTATTCCCGTGGCATTCACAGTTACTCAGTTACTATTACCATCTTTTTAAGCAGTGACAAGAGTAACTTTGTAAGTTCCATTAATCAGTTACTGGTCAGCAGGCAGTGATACCTATGTTGGACTGCGTATTGCTAGTACCTACAGCCTGACTGATCAGCCCAGCAACCAGGTCTGGGACCTGCCACAGCAGGCAATGAGCCCAGGAGAAAACAAGTGGACAATAGGTAAGTAACAGGAAGTTAAGCGGTTGACAAGAGCTGAAGAGCTCTTGATCCACGAAACTAGAGCTACACTCCTCTTCCTTGAATCTAACCCGATTACTCAGACCCTTCATAACACGTACGGATTTAGCGCTTCCCCCTTAAACGTGACGATAATCGCAACCTTGGGAGGGCGAAGTGTGTCCTTGTCGCTGAAGACAAACACAAACCTGCAAAGAGAAAGAGTAACAAGGACATAAATAAGAACAAGTACTGACCTCCATGTCCATGTTGTTGTTGTCTGGAGATGTATTGTTGTCGATGTTGTTGAAGTGAGTGTGGTAGGTAGTGTGGTGACGTGATGCCCCACACTGCTGCTGCTTCTGCTGGCGGTGGTGGTGGTGGTGGTGGGCGGAGATGGGCGGTGTAGTGGGCGTGTTGGTAGCTGCGGAGGTCACGTAGTGGGAGGCTTGAGGCTCCACCTCCTGTACCAACACCTCACACAGGTCCTCTCCTCCGTCAGAGCTGAAGCCTGCGTGGGAGGGAGAGAGACGGTACAGGGTGAGACTGCTGGTGCAGGGTGAGACACTGCTGGTGAAGGGCGAGACACTGCTGGTGAAGGGTGAGACACTGCTGATAGAGGGTGAGATACTGCCGGTGCAAAGTGAGACTGACAGTACAGGGTGAGATATGTTGGTGCAGAGACACTGCTGGTGAAGGGCGAGACACTGCTGGTGAAGGGTGAGACACTGCTGATAGAGGGTGAGATACTGCCGGTGCAAAGTGAGACTGACAGTACAGGGTGAGATATGTTGGTGCAGAGACACTGCTGGTGAAGGGCGAGACACTGCTGGTGAAGGGCGAGACACTGCTGGTGAAGGGCGAGACACTGCTGGAGAAGGGTGAGACACTGCTGGTGAAGGGTTAAACACTGCTGGTACAGGGTTAGACACTACTAGTGCAGGGCTAGACACTGCTGATGCAGGGTGAGAAACTGCTGATAGAGGGTGAGATACTGCCAGTGTAAAGTGAGACTGACAGTACAGGGTGAGACATGTTGGTGCAGAGACATGCTGGTGCAGGATTAGACACTGCTGATGCAGGGTTAGACACTACTGGTGCAGGATTAGACACTGCTGGTGCAGGGTTAGACACTACTGGTGCAGGGTTAGACACTACTGATGCAGGGTTAGACACTACTGGTGCAGGGTTAGACACTACTGATGCAGGGTTAGACACTACTGGTGCAGGGTTAGACACTGCTGATGCAGGGTGAGACACTGCTGATGCAGGGTGAGACACTGCTGATGCAGGGTTAGACACTACTGGTGCAGGATTAGACACTGCTGGTGCAGGGTTAGACACTGCTGGTGCAGGGTTAGACACTGCTGGTGCAGGGTTAGACACTGCTGGTGCAGGGTTAGACACTACTGGTGCAGGGTTAGACACTACTGGTGCAGGGTTAGACACTACTGATGCAGGGTTAGACACTACTGGTGCAGGGTTAGACACTACTGGTGCAGGGTTAGACACTGCTGGTGTAGGGTTAAGACACTGCTGGTGCAGGGTTAGACACTGCTGGTGCAGGGTTAGACACTGCTGGTGCAGGGTTAGACACTGCTGGTGCAGGGTTAGATACTGCTGGTGCAGGGTTAGACACTACTGGTGCAGGGTTAGACACTACTGGTGCAGGGTTAGACACTGCTGGTGCAGGGTTAGACACTACTGGTGCAGGGTTAGACACTGCTGGTGCAGGGTTAGACACTACTGGTGCAGGGTTAGACACTGCTGGTGCAGGATGGGAGACACTGCTGGTGCAGTATTGCTGAAGGACGAGACAGTGTGGGAGAAGAGTGATGGAGATGTAGAACCCTGTCTGAGAGATAACTGTTGAGGGAGAGACAATGAGGAAGAATTGCTGGAAAACAAGACACAAGAGGAAAGAGAAGACACTAAGAAAATACCTTCAAAGACATAGACAAGACATTAATGTGTAGCTCATCTAACGACTATTATTTATACAGCGTGTATATATATATATGCCAATTGAAGATTTTTGCTCTCTCTCTCTGAGTAGCTAACTCTCAAAATCATCGTGGGAGTCAGCAGGAGAGCTGGGGAACTCTAACAACACGATCAGTTTCAACTTTTTTTCCAAGGCGTCACCTGCCTGGTTCTGGCGTCCAGTCTTCCCTCCAACCACGTACAAACTGCTTAAGAAACTATCTGTAACTTCCCCTTGAGTATGTCCTTGCAACTTGTGAGTGTCCTTGCAACTTGTGAGTGTCCTTGCAACTTGTGAGTGTCCTTGCAACTTCTCCCTACAACAACACCAGAGGTGTATAACAAAGTGTACGCAAAAAAATTGCATATTAGAGCCAATGGTTAAGTTAAATATAACATTAACCGCACAGATTAACACATAATACACTAATGTAACATCATACAGTAATACAACATATCATGCTGTAATACATCATACAATTTGACATTATACAGCCATACAACACTATACGAGATTTAACTATAATATTACGGGATATTGAGATGGGAAACTTATGGAACTTCCATCAAATTAAGGAATATTACCAACATACTGCTGTCTTCAAGAAGGAAATTAATAAGTTCCTAAAGCTATATTCCGGATCAATCAGGCTGTGGTGCTTATTTAGGTGGAGCGTGCACCAACAGCCTTGCTGATCAGGATGTCACGAGGAAGGTTTTGTCTGGGACCAAGCAGCGGGGGCAGTAATGAAAGGACACATTATAATCACATATAACATGACCACATAATATGAGAGTTTAACAGGGTCACATAACATGGTCACATGCATGGTGGTCACACATAACATGGTCACATGCATGGTGGTCACACATAACATGGTCACATGCATGGTGGTCACACATAACATGGTCACACGCATGGTGGTCACACATAACATGGTCACATACATGGTGGTCACACATAACATTGGTCACACATAACATGGTCACACGCATGGTGGTCACACATAACAGTCACACGCATGGTGGTCACACATAACATAGTCACACGCATGGTGGTCACACTTCTCTAGTACAGACGTGACTGAAGCAAAAGTTAGTGTTCATCCTTGACTGTTTTATTGTGTACTAACTCTGTAAACTAACTTACAAGAGACACTAACTTCTTCAAGGTTCTCACATAATGTAAAAACAACACCCATGGCTGGGGAGAGAGATACTTTCCTAATTTGAAGTAATCACTTTCAGAACTGAAAGTTTTCCAATAAATATGTGGTAGTTATTGTAAAATGTGTTTCGTCACTATATATTAACTTACCTAACCTTATTATAACAAGCGCAATTTAATTTAGCCTAATCCAACTAAATATTATAAGGACACAAAAATATTACTATATTAATAGTAAACTAACATACACCACATACAACCTACTACATACAAAAATCACAATGAAATACATTTTTTTCGTTAGGTTCAGAATGATTTTAGTGAAAGTATTGCATACACAAATTTTTGCTTGGCTTATTCGGCAAGAAGAGTGTCGCTATTTAAGCCAAAATCGTAAGTTTTACCTATTCAGCACTATATATGTATATATATATATACAGTGGAACCCCGACTTACGATGTTATCATCTTACGTTATTTTCGATAACCGATATTTATAACGTAAGAAATTTGATTGTGACTTACGATGTTTGCTTCGTTTACCGACTTTCGTACGGACCTGTCCGCTTGGCGCCCAGCTGAGCGCGCAC
>WNWK01007598.1:0-92359 GCA_009830355.1 Cherax destructor | reverse complement strand
GCAGCGGTGTTGTCAGTCGCCCTATAAACCTAAAACAACAATGGAGGAGTTAAGTTTCGTGTCGTCATTTTTCTATTGCGTAATCACTTAACTTACTTGCTACACTTTATCACTGGGTGGCGCTATAGCCTTTATCAATTCCTGCTGCATTAGTATCGTACATATCGTAGAATCACTGAAGAAGGCATATTCTCTCCTCTCAACCCTTTACCAAAGGGCTGGCACTCTGAACTTTCTTTGGCTCCATGGTGGCTTATTTCACAGTCACAATCAATAAACAAGCACCATAATGAACGGATGAATGGATGAACATGCAGAGTATTCCTTACTCAACAAGAGAGAGATGCAGACTGAGTGTGAGGAAGTGGCGTCGCCAGCGGGTTGACGCGTCCCAATACAGCCGATAAGCGAAAAAATGGCTGATAACCAGAAGCCAAAAAACTGGCCTATAAGTGAGTTGGCCGATAACAGGAATGGCCGATAAGTGAGGGTCCGCTGTACTATAAATATAATTGCCTGAGGCACGTGTTATTTTCTAGATTTTTTTTTTTACAGAACTTATTTCTATGTTAGTAAGTACAAAATTTCAAAAGGCAAAAATTTGTTATGTAAATATAGGTTATTAATGCCTTCAACAGTAAATAATTTCTCACTGTCTTTCAGGAATTTACCTTTGTAGCATATTTACATGATGTATTGGAAGTCGAATTGAAGGATAAGTTTGCTAAAAGTCGCCCTATCATCAGCCGATTTCTTGGTCGACTTACCATCCAGGTAGCTACTCTCAAAGAACGGGTTAAAAGGTAAAATATATTTTGTATTTGTCTGAGTTATATGATGGAGGATGTTAACAAATATTAAGAGAATGCTCAACCTTTATTCTGTGAAGTGAATAATTATATGTCAATACTTTTATAGTATCAGATGCCACCACAGATATGAGGTAAGAGTTGCTATCTATGTATGCCTACAATAGAAAACTCTAGAAGCATTTTAATATACATACAGTGGATCCCCGGTTTACGTTATTAATTCGTTCCAGAATGCTGTTCAAGTACCGTTACCAAACGAATTTGTTCCCATAAGGAATAATGTAAATAGGATTAGTCCTTTTAGACCCCCAAAAATACACTTACAAAAGCACTTACAAAAATACACTTGCATAATTGTTCGAGTTTAGAGCCTAACGTAAACCAGGGGTCCACTGTACAATGGTACCTCGGTATACGTCCTTAATCTGTTCCAGGACCTTGGACTTATACCAAACAGGACGTACACCAAACAAATTTTCCCATATGAAATACAGTGGACCCCCGGATTACGTGATTAATCCGTTCCAGAGGGCTTAACTTAAACCGAAAATAATGTAATCCGAATCTATTTTCCCCATAAGAAATAATGGAAATTCAATTAACCTGTTTCAGACACCCAACAGTATTAAAATAAATATTGTTTCCACATTAAATTACACAGAAAAGAATGAGATATAAAGTACATAAAACAGTAATAAGTTGACACTTACCTTTATTGAAGAGTTGTTGATGTTTGGAAGATGGAAGGAGGGGAGAGGAAGTAGTAGTTGCTAGTGTTTGGAAGGGGAATCCCCTTCCATTACCACTTCAGGTACCAAGTCCTCTTGCTGGGTTACTTCCCTTCTTTGCTTTTTAATGCCACTAGGACCAGCTTGAGAGTCACTGGACCCCTGTTGCTCAAAAAAGTATTCCAGAGAGTTCTGTTTCTGGCGAATGTTTGGAATTGTGCCGGCAACAGGGGTATGTGTTTGTGGACAGGACAAGATAGTCCTTCAAAATGACACTAATATAAACTCTATGGCTTATTTATCTATCACAATTCATCTAATATGACATAATAAACAATATTAATAACATAGAAACATGACATATATTCTAGAATGAATAAAATATCATTACGAATGTGAGGACTGGTGTTGTGGTGTTTGTTGTTGGGTGTATAAAGGCCACTGAAAGATACGCCTTAAATAGTGATGGCCGCCAGACACACGGCGGTGTTGTCAGTCGCCCTGTATAACTCCAACAACATTGGAGGAGCTAAGTTTTGTGTCGTCATTTTTCTATCGCTTAATCACTTAACTTACTTGCTACACTGTTAATGCTACACTTTATCGCTGGCTGGGGCTATAGCCTTTATCAACTCCTCCTGCTTTAGTATCATAACATATCGTAGAATCACTGAATCACTTAAGAAGAGACATTCTCCCCTTTCAGCCCTTTACCACAGGGCTGGCACTAGGAGCTTTCTTTGGGCCCATGGTGGCTTATTTAGCAGTTGTATAGTATGAATGCGTGGGTGGCGCTCACTCGCTGGTAAACCATGGCACACTGACTTTGGATGGAGCTTTGTGCTGTCCCAGGGTACGTGTACGTGTCCAAGACGAATAGCGTTTTCCAAGCGGATCATCGTTTACTGAACCATTATTTTTACGGAAAAATGTATCGTTTTCTGAATTTATTGTAATCCGACGCCATCGTAATCTGGGGTCCACTGTATAGGGAAAACGATTAATCCGTTCCCAAGGAAAAAAAATCCTATTGTTATTGGCATTGATGGGGTTGTATAAAATAATTTAAACACTGCTTAATAGTACTAAAATACATACATAAATACAAAAGAATTAGATGAAATAAATGTAAATTTAACCTCACTTTACTTTGCTGAAAAGAGTCAAGTGCCTACTAGGATAGTGCTGAGAAGGGAGGAGGAGGAAATGTTATTGTTTGGAAGGAGAGTCCGTTTCTCTTTTCTGTCTCTTTTTTCCTATTTGGACCTTGTTGAAGCTCACCAGGTTTGACTATTACTAAAAATCTGTCCAAAGAACTTTGATTCTGCCTTCTCCTCAGGATGTTTCAGAGATGTGACATTGTCTGGTCATTCCAGACAATGCTATTATGGCTTGTTTGGGCTTTGTTGGGGTGGTACTTCTCTGCAAAGTTTTTGATGTCCATCCATTTGGCAAAGATTTCCTTGATTAATGAAGTAGGGGCTTCCTCTGTCTCCTCTTCTGAACCTGAAGAGAGTACAGTGGTACCTCTACTTATGAGCAGCTCCCAACTCGAACAATTATGTAAGTGTATTTTTGTAGGTGACTTTGTAAGTGTATTTTTGTGGGTCTGAAATGGATTAATCTAATTTTCATTATTTCTCATGGGAAAAATTCCTTTGGTATCTGCACTTGAATAGCCGTCTGAAACGAATTAAGCTCGTAACTCGAGGTACCACTGTACATCCATCTTAGTCTTGTGCTCCTCCTTCTCAAGTTCCTGCAGCTCCTCAGTGATCAGCTCTTCCCTGTGCCCCTCCACTAACTCCTCCACATCACCATCACTCGCATCCAGACCCATGGACCTGCCCAGAGAGACTATATCCTCCACTATAGACACAGCCTCAAAGCCCTCAAAGTCCCTTTCAGCCACTGCTTCTGGCCACAAATTCCTCCAAGCAGAGTTCATTGTTCTGCATGAAACTTCCTGCCAGGCTTTGTCAATGAGAGTTATGCAATGGGTGATAGTA
Source organism: Cherax destructor (assembly GCA_009830355.1). Lineage (NCBI taxonomy): Eukaryota > Metazoa > Arthropoda > Malacostraca > Decapoda > Parastacidae > Cherax > Cherax destructor. The sequence goes on along the minus strand of WNWK01007598.1, from coordinate 88,810 downwards.
AAGTGATCTTTACAAAATTCTCTCAGGGTTAACTCTGTGTCAGAGGTCACTTCAAAGCACCTGTGGAATAGTGCTTTAGTGTAGAGTTTCTTGAAATGAGTCACGACACTGTGTGTCGTTACTCATTTTGACCCATTCAAGTTCTAGCATGTGAGTCGTATTCCAAACAAAGGTCATATACCAAGCAAAAATTTTCGCGTCCAAACAGGACATATACCAAGTTGGACTTATTCCAAAGCTGACGTATACCGAGGCACCACTGTAACTGAATTTTTAACAAACATACTTTGAGTGGAACATGCATGAGAAATAAGTGTTTGTGTACTTTTCTAGATGAGACAAACTTTGCTACGTCTTTTTAATAATTGATTAGTTGCTGCCACATAATTTTCTAGCCACTGAATCATACTTTAAAGTAATTATCACTATCCCCATTTTTAATTTGTTTTTAGATGTAGGTAAGATTTCATTTGTTTTAACATCTTTAACCCTTTCAGGGTTATTGATGTACTAGTACGGCTTACGCCCTGGGGTTATTGACGTACTAGTACGCCTAAATTCTAGCGCCCTCGAATCAAGCAGAAACAGGCTGTTAGGCCTAGATGTGATAGAATGGGTCTGTGCGGTCAGTGTGCGCAGTATAAAAAAATTCCTGCACCACACAGTGCATAATGAGGAAAAAAAACCTGACCGTATTTTTGGTTTAAAACAGCGACTTTGCAGTCTATTTTCGTATGGTATTTATTGATTTATTCTCGTTTTCTTGGTCTCATTTGATAGAATGGAAGATATATTCCAGAAATAGAGATGATTTTGATTAGTTTGACAATAACAAGTACCTTGAAATTGAGCTCAAAGTAGCGAAAATGTTCGATTTTTGACGATGTTCAAGAGTAAACAAATCACACCATGCATCCAATACACATCAACTGGTGAGTCTAATATTCATGCACAAGTGCTCTGATATTGTTTATACCATTTTTACAATGATGCAGTTGTATACATAACAGTAAATCTTCTATTTTTTTGTGAGAATAAAAATTCAAAATGATAAGCAAAAGTAATGTAAGAGGGCCTGGAAACGTGACTGATGAACAGAGAAGATGTTATTTTAGTGCCAGGAATGTCTGCCTTGTTTATTCTGGACCCTATTTTGAAATTGGCATTGTTTGAAATTTGTGTGAAATTGGCCAAATTGCCATTTTCTGACCACTATTTTGGGTAGTTGAAATTGGCAAATAGGCGGTTTCTTGTACTCAATCGATAGAAGAAATGGAGTCCTAGCGAAATAGCTATAATTTTAGTAGACTGAAACATTGGAATTTGCCGAAAATAGGGCTCAAAGTCGGCGAAATCGCCGATGCGTAAATGTCATCCATACTGATAACTTTGCGAAAGCATAATTCCGTTAGTTTTTTATCAAATTTCATAATTTTTGTGGCGTTATGATCGGAAAAAGATTCTCTATCATTTCATAAGATTTTTTTTTTTTTTTTAATTCTTGGACTTTGAGAACGAGTTTCGGAGACCCCCTTGGACCCTGAAAGGGTTAATATATAGTGGTACCTCGAGTTACGAGCTTAATTCGTTCCAGAAGGCTGTTCAAGTGCCGATACCGAAAGAATTTGTTCCCATAAGGAATAATGTAAATTAGATTAATCCGTTTCAGACCCCCAAAAATACACTTACAAAAGCACTTACATAAATACACTTACATAATTGTTCGAGTTGGGAGCTGCTCGTATGCCAAGGTACCACTGTACTTAAATTTATATAACTCGTTTAATATCTCTTTAATAATAATAAACAACTTTAGGTGAAAAGTGGGTTATAGTAAGTGTTTATGCACTTGGAGAAGAGAGAAGTGTAGAGGAGAGAGAGAGATTTTGGGAAATGTTGAGTGAGTGTGTGGGGAGTTTTGAGCCAAGTGAGAGAGTAATTGTGGTTGGGGATCTTAATGCTAAAGTGGGTAAAAATGTTGTGGATGGAGTAGTAGGTAAATTTGGGGTGCCAGGGGTAAATGTAAATGGGGAACCATTAATTGAGCTATGTGTAGAAAGAGGTTTGGTAATAAGTAATACATATTTTATGAAAAAGAGGATAAATAAATATACAAGGTATGATATAGCACGTAAGGAAAGTAGTTTGTTGTATTATGTATTGGTGGATAAAAGGTTGATGAGTAGGCTTCAGGATGTACATGTTTATAGAGGGCAACGGATATATCAGATCATTATTTGGTTGTAGCTACAGTTAGAGTAAAAGGTAGATGGGACAAAAGAAAATGGCAACAGCAAGTAAGAGAGAGGTAAAAGTGTATAAACTAAGGGAGGAGGAAGTTAGGGTGAGATATAAGCAACTATTGGCAGAAAGGTGGGCTAGTACAAGTAGGAGTAGTGGGGGGGTTGAAGAGAGTTGGGATAGTTTTAAAAATGCAGTATTAGAATGTGGGGCAGAAGTTTGTGGCTATAGGAGGGTGGGTGCAGGAGGAAAGAAGAGTGAGTGGTGGAATGAAGAAGTAAAGGGTGTGATAAAAGAAAAAGGTAGCTTATGAGAGGTTTTACAAAACAGAAGTGTTAATAGAAGAGCAGAGTATATGGAGAGTAAAAGAAAGGTGAAGAGATGGTGAGAGAGTGCAAAAGAAGAGCGGATGAAAGAATGGGAGAGGCTCTGTCAAGAAATTTTGCTGAAAACAAGAAGAAATTTTGGAGTGAGATAAACAAGGTAAGAAAGCCTAGGAACGAATGGATTTGTCAGTTAAAAACAGAGTAGGGAGTTAGTAGATGGGGAGCTAGAGGTATTGGGTAGATGGCGGGAATATTTTGAGGAACTTTTAAATGTCGATGAAAAAGGGTGGCGGTAATTTCATGTACTGGCCAGGAAGGTACAACATCGTTTAGGAGTGAAGAAGAGCAGGATGTGAATGTGGGGAGGTGCGTGAGGCATTACGTAGAATGAAAGGGGTAAAGCAGCTGGAATTGACGGAATCATGACAGAAATGTTAAAAGCAGGGGGATATAGTGCTGGAGTGGTTGGTATTTTTGTTTAATAAATGTATGAAAGAGGGAAGGTACCTAGGATTGGCAGAGAGCATGTATAGTTCCTTTATATAAAGGAAGGGATAAAAGAGAGTGTAAAAATTATAGGGGAATAAGTTTACTGAGTATACCAGGTAAAGTGTATGGCAGGGTTATTATTGAAAGTATTAGAGGTAAGACAGAGAGTAGGATTGCAGATGAGCAAGGAGGCTTTAGAGTGGGTAGGGGATGTGTAGATCAAGTGTTTACAGTGAAGCATATATGTGAACAGTATTTAGATAAAGGTAGAGAAGTTTTTATTGCATTTATGGATTTAGAAAAGGCATATGATAGAGTGGATAGGGGAGCAATGTGGCAAATGTTGCAAGTGTATGGAATAGGTAGTAAGTTACTGAAGGCTGTAAAGAGTTTTTATGAGGATAGTGAGGCTCAGGTTAGGGTGTGTAGGAGAGAGGAGATTACTTCCCGGTAAAAGTAGGTCTTAGACAGGGATGTGTAATGTCACCATGGTTGTTTAATATATTTATAGATGGGGTTGTAAAAAAGTAAATGCTAGGGTGTTGGGGAGAGGGTGGGATTAAATTATGGAGAATTAAATGCAAAATGGGAGTTGACACAGTTACTTTTTGCTGATGATACTGTGCTTATGGGAGATTCTAAAGAAAAGTTGCAAAGGTTAGTGGACGAGTTTGGGAGAGTGTGTAAAGGTAGAAAGTTAAAAGTGAACATAGATAAGAGTAAGGTGATGAGGGTATCAAACGATTTAAATAAAGAAAAATTGGATATCACATTGGAGAGAGGGATTATGGAAGAAGTAAATGTTTTCAGATATTTGGGAGTTGACGTGTCAGCGGATGGGTTTATGAAGGATGAGGTTAACCATGGTGCATTGAGGTATCTGTGGAGACAAAAAATGTTATCCATGGAGGCAAAGAAGGGAATGTACGAAAGTATAGTGGTACCAACACTCTTATATGGGTGTGAAGCATGGGTTGCAAATGCTGCAGCGAGGAGGAGGCTGGAGGCAGTGGAGATGTCCTGTCTAAGGGCAATGTGTGGTGTAAATATTATGCAGAAAATTCGGGAATGTGGAAATTAGGAGAAGGTGTGGATTTACTAAAAGTATTTGTCAGAGGGCTGAAGAGGGGTTGTTGAGGTGGTTTGGTCATTTAGAGAGAATGGATCAAAGTAGAATGACTTGGAGAGCGTATAAATCTGTAGGGAAGGAAGGCGGGGTAGGGGTCGTCCTAGAAAGGTTGGAGGGAAGGGGTAAAGGAGGTTTTGTGGGCGAGGCTTGGACTTCCAGCAAGCATGTGTGAGCGTGTTAGGAGTGAATGGAGACGAATGGTTTTGGGACATGACGATCTGTTGGAGTGTGAGCAGGGTAACATTTTGTGAAGGGATTCAGGAAACCAGTTAATTGATTTATTTGGACTTGAGTCCTGGAAATGGGAAGTACAATGCCTGCACTTTAAAAGGAGGGGTCTGAGATAGTGACAGCTGGGAGGGACTTTTCTCAGCTGTCGTATCTGAGCTCCTCTGCAAAGACAGTGATTATGTATGAGTGTGGTGAAAGTGTTGAATGATGATGAAAGTATTTTCTTTTTGGGGATTTTCTTTCTTTTTGGGTCACCCTGCCTCGGTGGGAGACGGCCGACTTGTTGAAAAAAAAAAAAAACTTTTAGGTAATTTTAAATTTGGGTTAGTACTTTATTAATCAAGGAAATCTTTGAAAAATGGATGGACGTCAAAAACTTTGCAGAGAAATACCACCCCAACAAAGCCCAAACAAGCTGTAATAGCATTGTCTGGAGTGACCAGACAATGTCACATTTTCGAAACATCCTGAGGAGAAGGCAGAAGCAAAGTTCTTTGGACAGATTTTTAGTAATAGTCAAACCTGGTGAGCTTCAACCACGTCCAGATAGGAAAAAAGAGACAGAAAAGAGAAGGAGACTCTCCTTCCAAACAATAACATCTCCTCCTCCCTTCTCAGCACTATCCTAGTAGGCACTCAACTCTTTTCAGCAAAGTAAAGTGAGGTTAAATTTGCATTTATTTCACCTAATTCTTTTGTATTTATGTATGCATTTTAGTATTAAGCAGTGTTTAAATTACATATTTTAGTATTAAGCAGTGTTTAAATTATTTTATACAACCCCATCAATGTATAATATGCCAATAACAATAGGATTTTTTTTCTTGGGAACGAATTAATCGTTTTCCCTACATTTCTCATGGGAAAATTTGTTTGGTATACGTCCTGTTTGGTATAAGTCCATGGTCCTGGAACGGATTAAGGACATATACCAAGGTAGGTAGTAGGTTGGTAGACAGCAACCACCCAGGGAGGTACTACTGTCCTGCCAAGTGAGTGTAAAACGAAAGCCTGTATGTATTTGTTTTACATGATTGTAGGATTGCTGGTGTCTTTTTTCTGTCTCATAAACATGCAAGATTTCAGGTACGTCTTGCTACTTCTACTTACACTTAGGTCACACTACACATACTTTTTTTTTTTTTTTTTTTTTTTTCAACAAGTCGGCCGTCTCCCACCGAGGCAGGGTGACCCAAAAAGAAAGAAAATCCCCATAAAGAAAATACTTTCATCATCATTAAACACTTTCACCACACTCATACATAATCACTGTCTTTGCAGAGGAGCTCAGATACGACAGCTGAGAATTGTCCCTCCCAGCTGTCACTATCCCAGACCTCTCCTTTAAAGTGCAGGCATTGTACTTCCCATTTCCAGGACTCAAGTCCAATTAAATCAATTAACTGGTTTCCCTGAATCCCTTCACAAAATGTTACCCTGCTCACACTCCAACAGATCATCATGTCCCAAAAACCATTCGTCTCCATTCACTCCTATCTAACACGCTCACACATGCTTGCTGGAAGTCCAAGCCCTCGCCCACAAAACCTCTTTTACCCCTCCCTCCAACCTTTTCTAGGACGACCCCTACCCCGCCTTCCTTCCCCTACAGATTTATACGCTCTCCAAGTCATTCTACTTTGATCCATTCTCTCTAAATGACCAAACCACCTCAACAACCCCTCTTCAGCCCTCTGACAAATACTTTTAGTAACTCCACACCTTCTCCTAATTTCCACATTCCGAATTTTCTGCCTAATATTTACACCACACATTGCCCTTAGACAGGACATCTCCACTGCCTCCAGCCTCCTCCTCGCTGCATGTATAGTTCCTTTATATAAAGGGAAAGGGGATAAAAGAGAGTGTAAGAATTATAGGGAAGAAGTTTACTGAGTATACCAGGTAAAGTGTATGGCAGGGTTATTATTGAAAGAATTAGAGGTAAGACAGAGAATAGGATTGCAGATGAGGAAGGATGCTTTAGAGTGGGTAAGGGATGTGTAGATCAAGTGTTTACAGTGAAGCATATATGTGAACAGTAATTAGATAAAGGTAGGGAAGTTTTCATTGCATTTATGGATTTAGAAAAGGCATATGATAGAGTGGATAGGGGAGCAATGTGGCAAATGTTGCAAGTGTATGGAATAGGTAGTAAGTTACTGAAAGCTGTAAAGAGTTTTTATGAGGATAGTGAGACTCAGGTTAGGGTGTGTAGGAGAGAGGTAGATTACTTCCCGGTAAAAGTAGGTCTTAGACAGGGATGTGTAATGTCACCATGGTTGTTTAATATATTTATAGATGGGGTTGTAAAAGAAGTAAATGCTAGGGTGTTGGGGAGAGGGTGGGATTAAATTATGGGAATTAAATGCAAAATGGGAGTTGACACAGTTACATTTTGCTGATGATACTTGCTTATGGGAGATTCTAAAGAAAAGTTGCAAAGGTTAGTGGACGAGTTTGGGAGGGTGTGTAAAGGTTGAAAGTTGAAAGTGAACATAGATAAGAGTAAGGTGATGAGGGTATCAAACGATTTAAATAAAGAAAAATTGTATATCACGTTGGAGAGAGGGATTATGGAAGAAGTAAATGTTTTCAGATACAGTGGTACCCCGACTTACGATTGTCCCCAAACTCTCCCTTTTATGTAAGTTTATTTTTTTAAATGCTTTTGTAAGTGTAATTTTGGGGGTCTAAAAGGACTAGTAATTCGTTTGGTAATGGCACTTGAACAGCATTCTGGAATGAAAAAATATCGTAAGTCGGGGTACCACTGTATTTGGGAGTTGATTTCCAGCAGATGGGTTTATGAAGGATGAGGTTAACCATAGAATTGATGAAGAAAAAAAGGTGAGTGGTGCGTTGAGGTATCTGTGGAGACAAAAAACGTTATTCATGGAGGCAAAGAAGGGAATATACGAAAGTATAGTGGTACCAACACTCTTATATGGGTGTGAAGCATGGGTTGGAAATGCTGCAACGAGGAGGCGGCTGGAGGCAGTGGAGATGTCCTGTCTAAGGGCAATGTGTGGTGTAAATATTATGTAGAAAATTCGAAGTGTGGAAATTAGGAGGAGGTGTGGAGTTACTAAAAGTATTTGTCAGAGGGCTGAAGAGGGGTTGTTGAGGTGGTTTGGTCATTTAGAGAGAATGGATCAAAGTAGAATGACTTGGAGAGTGTATAAATCTGTAGGGGAAGGAAGGCGGGGTAGGGGTCGTCCTCGAAAAGGTTGGAGGGAGTGGGTAAAGGAGGTTTTGTGGGCGAGGTGCTTTGTCTTCCAGCAAGCATGTGTGAGCGTATTAGATAGGATTGAATGGAAACGAATAGTTTTTTGGACCTGACTAGCTGTTGGAGTGTGAGCAGGGTAATATTTTGTGAAGGGATTCAGGGAAACCAGTTAATTGATTTAATTGGACTTGAGTCTTGGAAATGGGAAGTACAATGCCTGCACTTTAAAGGAGGGGTCTGGAATAGTGACAGTTGGGAGGGAGTTATTCTCTGCTGTCGTATCTGAACGCCTCTGCAAAGACACTGATTATGTATGAGTGTGGTGAAAGTGTTGAATGATGATGAAAGTATTTTCTTTTTGGGATTTTCTTTCTTTTTGGATCACCCTTCTTCGGTGGGAGACGGCCGACTTGTTGAAAAAAAAAAAAACGAGGTACCACTGTACGTATATGAAAAAAAAATGCTATTAATTACTACTGGCTTTAATACAATATTATCCTGTGTAAATTTCAAGACACCTAACTCTCAAGTTTCCTAAACAGTATGTCTTCCTTGTTAATACCCTCAGTTATTAAACTCATCAGATTCACTGAGACATCTACTTCTACATTAAATTAAATTTGCTCCAACATAATTGAATTTTGATGTCTGTGCACTTCCAAGAAGACAGCTATTGAATCAGTGAGGGGTGAATGTGTTTTTTTTTTTTTTTATGGGTTACCTTATCTGGGTGGAAGATGGCTAGTCTGTTAAAAAAAAATTAATTGATCCTCTTAAACCAGGTATGATTACTGATAATACAATCGTTCACTATTCAATTTTTCTTGTTACAAACACTGAACATTGTTAAAATATCACTGGAAAGCAGTACAGTAAAATTCAGATTTAAAATGAAGTATCAGTAAACACCTTTATCACAGCTTAACATGTACAGTTAAAAAGGTACCCAGACAATATACATCTTCACTGTAGATAATTGGTTATTAGTAATTAATTTTTTTTAACAGGGTGTAATAATTTTCATAATAAAACACCCAGTCATTACAATACACACATTTTTCTGATAACTAAACAAACCAAACAAAAAGACAAAGCTAATGTGCACTTCTCTTCATTGAGGCAAATCGAATGAAAAAAAGACAGAAGCAGAGTAAACCTTTTTTTTTTTTTTTTTCCTACATATTGGCTATCTCCCACCGAGACAGGGTGACCAAAAAAAAGAAAGAACCACTTTCACCATCGTTCACACATAATTACTGTCTTTGCAGAAGCACACAGATATGACAGTTCAGATGTCATTCAGAACAGCAACTATCCCAAACACCTCTTTTAAAGTGCAGGCACTTGTACTTCCCGCCTCCAGGACTCAAGTCTGGCTAACCGGTTTCCCTGAATCCCTTCACAAAATATTACCCTGCTCCCATTCCAACAATTTTAATTTACATTTACATAACCTCCCAAATTTATCCACCAACCTTTGTAATTTGCCTTCAGAATCCCCTAAAAGATCTGTTATCAGCAAAGAGCAACTGGAATAACTCCCACATTGTATTATTGATACTATTTGGAGTAGAGAAGGAACAGTATCAGATGTAAAATATTGGGTGAATATTTTTAGAAGATAGTTAAGGCACACACAAATTATAATGTGGGCATCAGTGGGAAAATGGGTTCCAAGCTCCTGACACTAGTTACAATTTTTAGGGTTGTAAGTGGGGTACCTACTTAGCCTTACCTTAAAGTATACCAGACATTCCTTTCATAAATATATTACAGATTATTATCATCTGTAATGTGAATTTTTTTGTGTGTGTTCTTAGCAGTGCTTTCCAAAATGCATAATGTAGTCCTGGAATCATGTGAAATTGCAATACAGTGGACCCCCGCCTAACGAACACCCCGGAAATCGTACAATTATGTAAGTATAATATTGTAAGTGCTTGTGGAAGTGTATTTTTGGAGGTCTGAAATAGACTAACCTACGTGACATTATTTCTTAAGGAAGTAAATTCGTTCGGTAATGGCACTTGAGCAGGCTTCTGGAATGAATTTTGTTCGTTAGGTGGGGGTCCACTGTACTTTTAACTAATTTTTGCTGTAAATATGATGAGGTGATGTGGATTTTGTGTAAGTTTAACTGTTGCTCTGAAGTCTTTATACTAGTGGCTTACAGCAGTTGCCTGAAGCATAGCTGTCACTAAAGTAAAATCACTTTTCTAAATTAATATTAAGAAAGACTTAATTCTTTCTGCTTGTTTTGAGCAATTCTTGAAATAATTATAATGGGGTAAGTTATCCCTTTTCTCCATGGGGAAGTGGAAAAGGATTCTTCCTTCGTAAGCCATGTGTGTCTTAAGAGGTGACTGAAGGGGCTAGTAACCCCTTCACCTGTATAAATTACTAAATTTAAAAGAAAAAATTTCATTGTTCTTTTTAGGTCACCCTGCCTCGGTGGGATATGGCCAGTTCGTTGAAAAAAAAGTTATCTCTTTATGGATAACCCATTACTTGGGAAACAAGGTAGTTGCAATTCCATTGCAGTAAAGTATTCAGTATAATAACAGGTTCTATCTTGTTATTCATTATCATATGCTTCTAGGTGGGTCCTTTCATAATTGGTTATTTTCTAGTCACATGCTGTATTATTAAGTAAATTTATATAACTAGCTGTACTTGCTTTCTGACTGTTGAATGTTTTTTTTACAGTGGATTATCAGGGATTATTGACTTCCCATTAAGTAGCAAGAGCACAACAGATTCAGTGTCTGGCCATGTGTACTTCACTGTAGCAGTCACACTTCCATCAAATACTGCAGGAATCTGCACAGGCCATGGTGGATTGGAGTGCCCAGGAGAGCAAGACACAATGCGATTTAAGACCAATGCAATAAATGGCACTGATGGTGATCAAGTTAATTACCAATGGCCATATGGGATATAGAAAAAATATCATGAGGACAAATAGTAATATTACAGTGAATAATGGAATTAAGACTTGTTCAGGGGATGATGAAGTGGTTGTAAATGGTGATGTGATACCTGATGAAGTGAGGACGAGCAGTGAGGAGCGGACAGAAGCCAGTAGTAGAGAGTCTGATTATTCTCCAATATGGAAATATTCATGTAAAGTTCCTAATGTTACCAGTCAAATAAATTCAAGTGAGCACAGTCGAGGGGAGGAGGCCATATATGAAACGGTGTACCCAGCTGAAGACTATCAGAATCAGGATGGAGATCTTGCTGCTGTTAGTAGTGAAGTGAGTGGGGGATTTAACAGTGAATCTAGTCAGCCAGTAAGTGATGAGGATTCCCCACCACCTCTTCCACCGAGGACTAAATCCCTTTTAAAGTCTCTGGCAGATTCTGGTCATCGGCCATTAGAACGCTCGATGGCAGTTCAGCTTGGTCTTCCCCCACCATTTCCTACAGTGGTTAAAAAGCGTCCTATGCCTCTACCAACCACTATAGTAAATGGTCAAGTCAACTCTTTAATGGGAACTGGCACATCTGGAACAATTTTTAGTGGTGTGAATGAACCGAGTGTTAGACCAAAGGCTACTCATCTTAGTGCCAGCTCTCAGTCTAGTTGTGATAGTGAAAGTAGTGGAGCAAGCTTTGGGGAAGGTAAAAAAATGCAGTATTCCATGGAAGGATCATTTTCCTATGACATTGTTGATTTGGATGATGTTTTACAAGTTTCTGAAATATTGCATAATCAAATTGATGTAGACTGTCAGTGCCAAGTAACAGAATCTTCAACTCAGGGACCTCATTCATCTTTGCAATCATCTTCTTGTGCTTCCATGGAAAGTGAACCTTCAGAGGAAATTATTAGACCTTCCATGCTTCAAAATACTTTAGATGAAGTTTCCACCAGTTTGCTACCCACACTAGAGGGAGAATATGCAGGAGATGCTGCTGCAGTTAGTACTGTGGCACCACTTGCAACACCAGAACAGGATTCAAGCATTCTTCAGGAAACCACTTCCACAGACACTCTACTAGAAAATTCTGAGGAAACTTTAGAACCTGATTTTAATGTGAATGATAGAGAAGCATGCTTAACTAAATATTCTTGTAATGTTATCAGTGATAGTAACATTGCCACCTGCGATGCTGGTGTATCTTGTGTGGAAAGCTTTAATTCCTGCAGACATTCTTTTCCAGAAATGGTAAATAACCAAAGTGAATCTGTATCTAGTCCAGTTAATTTAACAAGTGAATGTGATATGCTCTTCAGTGCTCAAGAAAGGGAAAACACAACACCAGAAATGGTAGATCAAACAGTTATAGATGCAGAAACTGTAAATAATTACAATGAGCAAAGTGAACATAATAGAATGGCCACTAGCTGCCTTAGTCTTAAATCAGATATATTACATTCAGAGAGTCTTGATCAGGAAAGAATTGCAGTGCTCAGAGCTGCAAGGGAGGGTTCTGTCTTAGGTCGCTCACCATCCCCAAGATTGAGCGATTCCCTCCAGATATCAAGCTCCACCTCCGAATCTGTTTCACCTACGAGTAGATCAGTGACTTGTTCTGTATCTTCCCAAGTTGGTGACGATGGCAGAAGGGGTTCTGAATCAACTTGCATGGTGATAAGTACTGAGAGCTCGTCTTCTAATTCTGTCTTTGCAAGTCCTACTACAGAAACTAATGATCTAAATGTTGAATCATTGGCATCTGCTTCATGCTTTGTTGACTTGAACATTCCGTCAGATTCTTTAAAGGAGTCTCAAAATATAGTTCAAGAACCCCAAATTATAGCTCAGGAGCTCCAGGAACTTAGTGTAAGACCTCGAAGAGATCAGACTTCCCAGGGATCTATTGCAAATGATGATGAAGATATTCCACCTGCTGTTCCACCACATAAACCACATCATCGACTCCTGAAAGCTTTAGTTCACCCATCTGTTTGTCCTCCAACTCCGACACATCATGCCAAACCTCAGCCTCCAGAACGTACAACTAGTGACAAGAGAGAAAAAGAAGTTATTAATACTGGAAAGGAAGATTTACGTGAGAGAGAAGATAAACCAGGATCTTCTTATCATCCAAAATTATCTAGACAACCTTCTCTTCGGGATTGGCTTAGAAGATACCCAAAGGTAGAGGTTGCTTTTGATGAACCACTTCCTTCAAGTAAGTATCTAAATAATGTTTTGTTTACATAATATTCAGGTTAATTGACATAAGCCGTTAAGGATTGTTAGACATTTATAATGTGTTTAAATAGATTAAGTGGAAAAGAATCTTTCCTCTCTAAGCCATGCATGTCATAAGAGGCAACTGAAATGCCAGGAGTAAGGGGCTAGTAACCCCTTTTCTAGTATACATTACTAAATGTAAAAAGAAAAACTTTTTAGTTTTCTTCTTTGCCTCGGTGGGAGATGGCCGATGTGCTGAAAAAAAGTATTTTTTATTAATACACAGAATATTAAGCAGCAAGAGTACATCAGTGCTTGGCCATGTTTACAGGCTGAAAAGAAAAGAAAATGATTGCTGATGTAATGAATGAGAAGAAATTTATTATCTTGGTACTGGGTGAAAGTTAAAATGATTAGAAGAGTTGGATGATATAATGTTAAATCATCCATAGTTTACCATTATTTCTAATTTAAGATATCTAGTTATTGAGGTGGTTTTTGGCATTGTGAGAGGATGGAGCAAAATAGAATGACCAAGGTGGTATGTAAACTGGGAACAGCAGGAAAGAGGGATAGAGGTCATCTGAGGAAGACATTTGAGGGAGGGGGTAAAGGAGGTTTCAGTGCTAGGGACTTTAATTAATAGCTGGCAGGCTTATGTGAGCATATTAGATTGGAGTGAATGGAGACAATTAGTTTTGTGGCTTGACGTGCTGTTGGAATATGAGCGAGGTAAAATTTATGAACAGTTTTGGGAAAACTGGTTAGCTGGACAACATGAGTCCTCGAAGTGGAAAGTGAAGTACCTGAATTGTGAGGGAGTGGTGAAAATGTTGCAGTTCATACATCATTTGAACCACCATGCCTCCATACTGCTGGCAAGACAGTGATTGAATGAATGACAGTGGCATGTTACTTGAAAAATTTAAGAGGAAAATGATGTGTTCTGTAAATTTATAGATAGTATTTTGTAGGAAAGTGCCATGTAAGACAAGTGGAGATCTTTTGAGAGAGAACATTACAATAAAAGCCTGATTTAACAGATTTCAGATTAAACGGATAAAATCCATTGCCTGAACAAAATCGAGAAACAACAAAATTCATTAAATCCAGAATTGTCCATTATTGTTGCAGTTTGCTGGGTATATTGATTTTGGATTTAACAAAGTCTGTTATTTCCAGAATTGTCCATTATTATTATGATTATGAAAAACAATCTCATTATTTAAATTTAACAGACAATTGGCATTACCTAACACGGTCTTCCCATTAGCAGTCTGTTAATTCAAGGTTTCATTGTTCTGTTTTGAATTTTTTAAGTCTAAATCAATGATTTTATTTTTTTGGCAGTATTAGTTTGATTGATTGGAAAACTAGCTTGCAAAGAGAAGAGAATAGTATGGCTAATTTTAGGTATCTAAGTATTTTCAAAGAAAACCATCTGCAGTGAAGGTGAGTTGGCCCAAGAAATAAACAATGAATAAAATTGCTACTGAATGCAGTGGACCCCCGGCTAACGAACACCCCGGAAATCGTACAATTATGTAAGTATAATATTGTAAGTGCTTGTGGAAGTGTATTTTTGGGGGTCTGAAATAGACTAACCTATGTGACATTATTTCGAAAGGACGTAAATTTGTTCGGTAATGGCACTTAAGCAGGCTTCTGGAATGAAGTTTTTTCGTTAGCCGGGGGTCCACTGTACTAGTAAACTTATTTAGCGAAATTACAATAGTACCAGATCATTCAGGCAATATGAAAGTCATCATTTACACAATGCTCTATAAGTAAAAATTTCTTGATAATAGCTACAACAGCAGTTTTGTGTGAAGTTTGATGTACAATGTGGACCCCCGGATTTCGTACAGCTCCCAACTCGAACAATTATGTAAATGTATTTTTGTAAGTTCTTTTGTAAGTGTATTTTTGGGGGTCTGAAACGGACTAATCTAATTTACATTCGTCCTTATGGGAACAAATTCGTTCGGTAATGGCACTCAAACAGCCTTCTGGAAAGAATTATTGACGAAATCTGGGGTCCACTGTACATGTTCCACTTCTTTAACTAAACTGTATATGAGAATTTTTTTTATTGATAAACATTCAGAAAATAGATACATAGTGCGATAAACCACCTCAATTACTGGGAACGCTTGAAGTTTCTAAACCTGTACTCCCTAGAACGCAGGCGGGAGAGATACATTGTTATATACACGTGGAAAATTCTCGAGGGATTAGTACCAAACTTGCACACGAAAATCACTCCCTACAAAAGCAAAAGACTCGGCAGGCGATGTAACATCTCCCCAATGAAAAGCAGGGGTGCCACTAGCACGTTGAGGGACAACACAATAAGTGTCAGGGGCCCAAGATTGTTCAACTGTCTCCCAGCATACATAAGGGGGATTACCAACAAACCCCTGGCTGTCTTCGAGCAGGCACTGGATAGGCACCTAAAGTCGGTACCTGACCAGCCAGGCTGTGGCTCGTACGTTGGACTGCGTGCGGCCAGCAATAACAGCCTGGTTGATCAGGCTCTGATCCAACATGAGGCCTGGTCACAGATCGGGCCGTGGGGGCGCTGACCCCTGGAATTCTCTCCAGGTAAACTCCAGTGCAATACAGGTAGATGGTTTGGCAAATGAAGTCAACACTCATCAGTATTATAACATTTTCAATGATAATACACCAATTTTAGGGTAAGTTTATGGTTCTGATTCTGAATATGTCATCAGTTTTGCTTGATTGGCTCTAGTTTTTGATAAATTTGGTATCCCATTGAAAAACATAAAAGATATGAAAAGTATATTGATCAGGCAGGGCTAACTTACAAATCACATTAAATTATTTTTTAGATCATGCAAAAGCCAAATCATATAATACATACTAGCACTTCATTCTATATAATAACAGATTAACATAGTAAGACAATTCAGATACCACTAATTACTGCATACGAAAATGTTGTTTGTCCTATTTTCTTCTGTGTTGGTAATTAGCACAGTTTTGTTGAGTGAGCAGTTGGAAGAGATGTATATTGGTTACCATTGTGCAATAAGACACATTTCAAGCTTCTAATGGAGCTGTCTATAAACAGCCACCAATTTTCTGGTTGATATTCAAATCCTATTCAAAGAAGTCCAGGGATGCTATTGCAGTATACAAGTTCTTCATCTTAGCTGAAGTAAGGAAGGAGTTGAACCTTTCTTGTCCAATAAACTGTTATATTAACTTCTTGTAGACGGTTCTTTTCTTTTAGTCTGGATGCTAAAATTTGAGATGCTTGCTTTGACACACTGAGGTCATGTTTCAGATCATTGAGTTCTTGGGAGAACTGCTGGGGTTGTTGAAATGCTTATTTAATATACACTTTCTCTGCTATCAATTGGTTTACATACTAAACCCTGAGTTTCTTCAACATCTGACAAGGGAAGGTCAGAACACCTTCACTCTGTGGCACAGGTCTCCTTGCTGACTCCAAATCAGGATATTCCCACTGACTTTCTTGTATTGATTGAAACCTTTCACATTCACCATACAGAACGCTGGGTCACCATCTGGAAAAGACCCAGGCCGGGACAAGACTGGCGAACCTACTACAGTACTACCATACAGAAATAACAGTCATCGTGATGGTTACTCACCTCTCTCCACACCATACTCACACCAAAGTTTGAACTTTTCTTTTACCTATTTTTCCAGTGTCATAAGTGTTCTACACAGGTTTTGCAATCATATAGGGAGCCCAAGACTTCTCTTGTTCTCAAAGTGCCACTCTAAAATAATCAAGATAAGCTTGTTTTAAAAATCTGTGATGTTTTTTCTTCGTTTTTGCAAAGAGTTTTTGCCATAAATGTAGCAAAATGCATTGGGGGTTGTTTAAGCAGGCTCTTCATGAAGAACTCCTGTTTATCTGGAAAAAATGACTAAAAAATGACAAAAAATGACAGTATTGTCACTTGGTCGTTTTTGATACAACTCCTTTTGTTAAATATTAAATAATTTAAAAATGAAATTCTAATCTTTATTAAAAGTATCTGTATATGCAAATTGTCACTATGGCTATGCAATATCCCACAAACTAGAGCCAATTTGAAAAACCTACTGCCATTTTCGAATTCAACAACCCCAAAATACCCTAAATACCTTCAAATATCTTTGGCAATGATTTTTTTTTTGTTGATGCATCAATACATACATATTGATACAGGGATATGCAGTGGTCCCTAGAATTATGAAATTGATTCATTCAAGAAGACTTATTGTTCCTCAAAACTATCTTAACTCAAACCCCAATTGTATGTCTTCCATTCTGTCAAATGATACTAAGAAACAGCCAATAAAACCATAAAAACTATCCAAGAAAACACCTCAGAGTTGCTGTTTTAAACTGTACACATGGGCAGAATTTTTTTTTTTCCATCATGCATTGTGTGGGGCAGGATGTTTCTTATATACTACTTTGCACATTCGCTACACAGACCCATTCTCTCATATCTAGACTAAAATTTACTGCTTGCAGCATGTCTAAGTGACCTGAGCTCATAACGTAGAACTTTGTGACGGACCTTGGCCTCAGTAACATAGGTCTACGGGACAGCCACTAAAAGGCTTAAATATTTTCTAGATTGGACACCATTCACTGTATAAACAAACTGATCTGTATTCTGCTTTAATAAATTAAAACAAATTTGTCAACCATACTATTCATCTATAACATGTGCAGGCCTGTATATCCACAACAGCTCGAGTGCTTCAGCTCCTTTTGAAGAAACTTCTCAAGTTTTCTTTTATACTTTTGGAATATTATCCATTGTCAATTCATTTGCTGTCAAAAAAGCTAAGAGTATAGGTCCCTTAATGTTAACATGATCATAGACATGAGATATCCCCAGTCATCTTACTACCTGTACAGCAGTGAGGCCAGGGTTTGTCTGAGGGGACCTAAGAAATTATAAGATGGTGAAAAATACAAAATCTTTTTTAAAAAGTATGGTTTTTCAGTATGTATGTGAAACTATTGTATTTTGATTGTCACTGATCAGTATATATAATACAGTGAGAAATAGTTATTACTGTAATTAAAAGCAGATATTTGCAACTGGGTGGAGTTTTAGCCCTGTTAACCTCCCTGTGGCTATGCCACTAAACTTGTAGTATGAGTTTTTAGACAAAAACTATCAAATGCACATTAAAAACCTTGTACAGTGGTACCTCTACTTACGAACAGCTCCCAACTCGAACAATTATATAAGTGTATTTTTGTAGGTGCTTTTGTAAGTGTATTTTTGGGGGTCTGAAATGGATTAATCTAATTTTCATTATTTCTTATGGGAAAAAATTCCTTCGGTATCGGCATTTGAATAGCTGTCTGGAACGAATTAAGCTCGTAACTCGAGGTACCACTGTATACAGTACTTGTGCTTACATCTTTGGATCTCTCTACAATGTGGAATTTTTTTTTTTTTTCTTTTTACTTAACCTAGTAGATAGGATGAGATGCGAGTATACTTAAGTACCTCAGTAATTAGGGATTTCATATTAGGAGTTAGGTTTATAATTAGAGTTGGCACTTGTATTGTCACAGGTATCACATGGATGTCTTTGTATATGCATCTGGCTGTTGCCTTCAAATGTAGGGCTAGTTTTTACATTTTTTGCTGGTATTGTTATTTTGCTATCAATTTACCCCTGTATATAGATTAGAATCGACTCCAGTTAAACATGCCTGAGCAAAATACGAAATGTATTGGATTATATATTACAGTGACATCTTGCACTCCTCAAAATACAAAGGTATTTTGAAAATTTAACTTGGTATTTCAGATGTAGAAGCTCGGAAAGACAGCCATGGAAGAATTTTTTTTATAGATCATATTGCTAAAACAACATCATGGGAATGGCCTCCTCCAAAACCATTATCAACTCACCGTCCTTTGTTCTTCGTTCCTCAGGTCGACAGTGAAAAAAGGTATTGAAATGTTGTACTTTCACTTTTACTCTTGCTCAATTAGTTATTGCTGAATTTCTTCTTTATAATATTCTTGCAGAACAAGCCACATGGGGATGGAAATCTTTAGCTCTAGCTCTTTCACACTCTTGTGCATCTTCAGGAACTATGCAGTGTTGCAAGTTATTTTGTATTATAATATTCTTATTGAATATAAATTTTGGCTTTTTTATTATAACTTACTCAACCTTTAGTAATGACTTTTTTTTTTTTTTTTTTTTTTTTTTTTTGAGTTGATTTTGTAGAGTTTAAATTAAGTCAAGAACTTCATTCATTAAACTTTTGCTTTGAGTTATTGTTTTCTTAAGCAAGCGTTTATGACACTAAGGAAGCAGTCCTATTTCTATTGTAGTGCTTTTTATAAGAATACTGTTGATTTGCTTAAAAGTTAATTTAAATCCTATTACATTTCAGTAGATAGAGATTTTTAATTAGATTGGAAAGATGTTCACTGATTCAGAAATGGCACCCTCATCTTGGCTATTGTTTCCTGTTTATTTGGGTTTTTTATTGATGTTTTAATATTTATCATACAGAACTTGTGGCAAGTAAGTAAGATTTGTAATTTACCTGGGCACATAGCTGTACATAATTGCAGTCCTGACCAAAGGAGAGGTAAAACTGCAATCTTCTATACTAATGACATAAAATGTATTCAGTTAGCATATATCAGAGATGAACATGGTGAATACATTTTTTCACAGTCTACAGGCAGAAATGTTAAGACCCCACTTAAAATAAGAGCTGTCTATCGTTTTCCTAAATACACCGTAGCTGACTTCAGTGATGCTCTTAAAGACCAAATAATAAACAGTAAACTAAATAAAAAATTTTTTATTAACACATCGGCCATTTCCCACCAAGGCAGGGTGGCCCAAAAAAGAAAAACTTTCATCATCATTCACTCAATCACTGTCTTGTCAGAGGCATGCTTACACTTCAGTTTTAAAACTGCAACATTAACTCCCCTCCTTCAGAGTGCCGGGATTGTACCTCCTATCTCCAGGAATTAAGTCCGGCCTGCCGGTTTTCCTGAATCCCTTCATAAATATTTTTTTTTTTTTTAAACAAGTCGGCCGTCTCCCACCGAGGCAGGGTGACCTAAAAAGAAAGAAAATACTTTCATCATCATTCACCACTTTCACCTCACTCATACATTGTCGTGTGGGTCTCGTGGAGTATTAATGGTTAAAGATAAACACTCGGATGGTTGGTAGAGTAGATATATTGAGTGAGTGAGTAGGAGGATAACCCAGCCACCTGTATCGCCTAGGCCTACTATCGAGAGAATGAGGGAGCTGCCTCTCCCTGAGTGCACACATGCGCGGAATTCATGACGTCATAAGGAGCATCACAGGTTCAAGGGATCTCGCATATAAAGGCTGGTCTTACCACATATACTACACAAGTATAGTACAATTAGTACACATACTACACAAGTATAGTACATATAGCATGTATGACAACATAATCACTGTCTTTGCAGAGGCACTCAGATACGACTGTTTAGACATCCCTCCACACTGCCAATATCCCAAACCCCTCCTTTAAAGTGCAGGCATTGTACTTCCCATTTCCAGGACTCAAGTCCAGTTAAATCAATTAACTGGTTTCCCTGAATCCCTTCACAAAATGTTACCCTGCTCACACTCCAACAGATCGTCATGTCCCAAAAACCATTCGTTTCCATTCACTCCTATCTAACACGCTCACACATGCTTGCTGGAAGTCCAAGCCCCTTGCCCACAATACCTCCTTTACCCCTTCCCTCCAACCTTTTCTAGGATGACCCCTACCCCGCCTTCCTTCCCCTACAGATTTATACGCTCTCCAAGTCATTCTACTTTGATCCATTCTCTCTAAATGACCAAACCACCTCAACAACCCCTCTTCAGCCCTCTGACAAATACTTTTAGTAACTCCACACCTTCTCCTAATTTCCACATTCCGAATTTTCTGCATAATATTTACACCACACATTGCCCTTAGACAGGACATCTCCACTGCCTCCAGCCTCCTCCTCACTGCAGCATTTGCAACCCATGCTTCACACCCATATAAGAGTGTTGGTACCACTATATTTTCGTACATTCCCTTCTTTGCCTCCATGGATAACGTTTTTTTGTCTCCACAGATAACTCAACGCACCACTCACCTTTTTTCCTTCATCAATTCTATGGTTAACCTCATCCTTCATAAACCCATCCGCTGACACGTCAACTCAAAAATATCTGAAAACATTTACTTCTTCCATAATCCCTCTCTCCAATGTGATATCCAATTTTTCTTTATTTAAATCGTTTGATACCCTCATCACCTTACTCTTATCTATGTTCACTTTTAACGTTCTACCTTTACACACACTCCCAAACTCGTCCACTAACCTTTGCAACTTTTCTTTAGAATCTCCCATAAGCACAGTATCATCAGCAAAAAGTAACTGTGTCAACTCCCATTTTGCATTTAATTCTCCATAATTTAATCCTACCCCTCTCCCCAACACCCTAGCATTTACTTCTTTTACAACCCCATCTATAAATATATTAAACAACCATGGTGACATTACACATCCCTGTCTAAGACCTACTTTTACCGGGAAGTAATCTCCCTCTCTCCTACACACCCTAACCTGAGCCTCACTATCCTCATAAAAACTCTTTACAGCCTTCAGTAACTTACTACCTATTCATACACTTGCAACATTTGCCACATTGCTCCCCTATCCACTCTATCATATGCCTTTTCTAAATCCATAAATGCAATAAAACTTCTCTACCTTTATCTAAATACTGTTCACATATATGCTTCAATGTAAACACTTGATCTACACATCCCCTACCCACTCTAAAGCCTCCTTGCTCATCTGTAATCCTACTCTCTGTTTTACCTCTAATTCTTTCAATAATAACCCTGCCATACACTTTACCTGGTATACTCAGTAAACTTCTTCTCCTATAATTTTTACACTCTCTTTTATCCCCCTTCCCTTTATATAAAGGAACTATACATGCTCTCTGCCAATCCCTAGGTACCTTCCCCTCTTTCATACATTTATTAAACAAAAATACCAACCACTCCAGCACTATATCCCCCCCTGCTTTTAACATTTCATTCATTATTCCGTCAATTCCAGCTGCTTTACCCCCTTTCATTCTACGTAATACCTCACGCACCTCCCCCACACTCACATCCTGCTCTTCCTCACTCCTAAACGATGTTGTACCTCCCTGGCCAGTACATGAAATTACCGCCTCCCTTTTTTCATCGACATTTAAAAGTTCCTCAAAATATTCCCGCCATCTACCCAATACCTCCAGCTCCCCATCTACTAACTCCCCTACTCTGTTTTTAACTGACAAATCCATTCGTTCCCTAGGCTTTCTTACCTTGTTTATTTCACTCCAAAATTTTTTCTTGTTTTCAGCAAAATTTCTTGACAGAGCCTCTCCCATTCTTTCATCCGCTCTTCTTTTGCACTCTCACCACTTTCTTCACCTTTCTTATATAATGCACAATTACCACACAGACCTATTCTCTTATATGTAGACCCAAATTTACCGGTCACAGCTTATCTGAGTGAGCTGAGCTCATGGCAACCAACAGTGGCTTCAAAGCCACCTTATCTTTTATGGACAATGTACGGTGTATGTGCTTTACACAACGAGAAACATTTCTTTCATTTGTTGGAACCATGG
Source organism: Cherax destructor (assembly GCA_009830355.1). Classification (NCBI taxonomy): domain Eukaryota; kingdom Metazoa; phylum Arthropoda; class Malacostraca; order Decapoda; family Parastacidae; genus Cherax; species Cherax destructor. The sequence continues at coordinate 66,313 of WNWK01007598.1, read as the reverse complement.
CTAGGGCTAAAAGGGAGCAGGTTATAACAATAAATGGAAAAAAAGAAATTGGAATGACTTATGCAGGAAGTAGCGCCACCTAACAGTAGTAGCATGTTGGTGTGGCGACCCCGGAAATTTGAAATTATGCTAGCTGAAATTAGTGCCGGATTACTCATGGAACCGAATTACTGATTGCCGGATTAGTGATGACCGACCTGTACTGATAAAAAAACACCATTTGTCCTTCAGAACTGTTTATTTTTTTTTGCTCTAGGACTAATGAATAGATTAACAATTTTCATTTCTAATGTTTCTAGATATAGATTTGTTGCTCTATAATTTCAGACGATCATTTTGTGAAAGTGGAGAGAGTGAATGTAGTGGGAGTCATACTAGCAGTCGTGTAGTTACTCCAGAACCATCCACTCCAACATCTGTATCAAGTATGTTGCCTGGTGGAGTTTGTACAAGTCCTGACAACTGTGATGATGGAGTTACGGTTCCATCACCACCGCCTCCACCACCCCCACCACCTCCACCTACGATGTCACCACCTCTTACCGTAATGGAGTCAACAAATAGTGCTAATGGAGGATCAGGGACATCATTAAATGGTACAATAACAGATCCAACATCCATGTCAATGACAGCAGTATCTGTACTGCCAGGAGCAACAGCTCTGTTAACAGAATCAAATAGTGACAGAAGATGGCAGGAAGATGGCAAAGATGCTGGTGATGACAAAGCTCCAACACCACCACCCCGTCCACATCATCGACTTGCTCGCCCCACACCACCACTACCACCACCACTTCCCCAGCAGTGCCCTCCAACACCCACACATCATGCTCGAAGGCCTCATCATTCCATTGGCAATGATCAAGTATGTTATCAAAATGTTACTGATTCTGAATAATATCTTATGCTAGAAGTAAGCTATTAAAAAAAAGCTCATGGTTACTACCATATTTGCATTAAGTTTTATTACAATATATGATTTATTATAAATTTTATCTGAAGATCTTAAAATTTTTGTTAAAAATTCTTTAGTCCATTAAACTCTGAAGGGAAATTGTATTTGTATTTTAGTGTAGATTGACTGAACTTGCACAAAAAATATATGGAATTACTACCAGGAAAAATAAGGGTGCTGTTTAAATAGAATTATGCTTATGATTGATCACATTCTACAAGTAATCTCAAAAAGAATTTGTTTTGGGATATCTTAGCAGATTTGAGAAGTAATTTTTTATCTTGATACAAGCTATTCCTAAGTTATCAGGAGCCAGGAGTTTTGCAAATGGATCAGTTTCCTAATTATCAATAAAATATATGTGATATAAACACTTAACCAAAAAATATGACAAAAAAAGTTTACTGTGCTAATACACATTATAGTTGATTATAAATAACTGATGTATCATTTAAAAACCAACTGGACTGATAAGGTAGTTTGAACCAAAGTCACTTGTGTCTAATCTCTGGAATATGAGTATTTGTAGTTTCTTAACTATCAGTGTCAGTTTGTGTTATATAAAAAAAAAGGTATTTCCTTAACGTGTCCAGTCAGCATCTTTGATAGTAGAACAGTGCTCAGATTTATGCTTACTTACAGTTTTAATATAATTACTTTAAGAATAATACAAGAATTTTTCTTTGTGCCTTCATATCATAGTTATTTTATACCATTTGTCTCCATTTTACTCCTGTGAATATCAGTGGGAATATACTGACAAGTATGTTAACTCTATTTTACCCTTCATAATTGCATTTGTGTTATAATTACATGATCTTTTGCATTACCAAGTCATCATGGCCCCTAAAGTGCACAGTAAACAGACCATTTCTTTGAAGTTCAAGCAAGAAATTAGTGCATTGGTGCATGAGTATGGTTTTTGACAAATATCATCTCTACTATTATCAAGCTTGATAATAGTAGAAATATAAAGAATATTAAAGTGGCTGATGAATCTAAGCTAGTGAAAAAAAGTAGAGAACTTGTCATAAAGAGGAAAAGACTGTTGTAAGTGTGGATAAGAGAGAAGCAGATGAAGGGAGATAAATGCCTGCAAGTTATATGTGAGAGTGTGTAAAGTACACACAGTAAAGGTCACACTTCCAGGGGTCTTGGAATGATTTACAGGAGGGCCGCCGCTTATACTGCAGGTTATGTTCCAGGCTACCGCTGTAAAGCAAAACTCGCTGTATAAAAGACTGATAACATGTTTACACTATCATATATTAAGTGAGCAATAGAGCCTAAAAATGCACATACAGCATACACACTACTTACCTTAAAAATATTTTCGTCCTTAGCATACAGTGGACCCCCGGTTTACATACTGCTCCAAACTCAAACAATTATGTAAGTGTATTTTTGTAAGTGCTTTTTGTAAGTGTATTTTTGGGGGTCTAAAAGGACTAATCTAATTTACATTATTCCTTCTGGGAACAAATTCGTTTGGTAACGGCACTTGAACAGCATTCTGGAACGAATTAATTACGCAAACCAGGGGTCCACTGTATAGTGAATATATTTATTGTGGGAAGTCTAAATAAATGAAGAATAGATATAATTGAAAACCGCTGCAATAGCGAAACACTGTGTCTAATCGACATGTGCCTAGGACAAAATGGTAACTAACTGTCAAGTTAAGCGCTGTAAAGTGGAACCCTCCTGTACCCTAAAACCATGTATTTTGAGGTTGGAGATGCGATAGTTTGAAGGTATGATATGTCTTCTGGAACGGATTAATATCATAACTCAAGGGACCACTGTATAGCAAAAAGTAATAAACCAGATGTACAGTTGGATTTAAGGTACTGCTATTTTTTTTCTTTATTATGTATCTTTGCAGTATTTTTAATGAAAAGTAGAATGAATATTTATTAGAGAATACACACGTAATTTCATTATTACAGTACTTAAGAATTTGAAGGTAAAAATTACAAGTTTTTTTTTTATATATTTTCTTACCTGATTGTCTCTTACTGAAAGTAAAACTTTATTGAGGTTTTCAGTTGCAATGCATGCAGCTTTCCAACTGATCTTGCCAGTAATGTACTTGTATTTTGTTAGCAGATTATTGATAGAATGTGTTCTATACAGGATTTTGGTGGACACACAGAACGCCACAGTCGTACTATGCGGTTACCGTCCATTCCAGAAAGAACTATCAAATTCCAGAGAGTTGAAATCCAACCTGGGGAAGAACCTTTACCAACCAGTTAGTAATACTTCAAGTATTTTTCTATTACTAAATATTTATTAGGTATCACCAGTAGATATGTACAGTATTTTGATGTAGCTGTTTAATATATTTATGTATTGTTCTGTAATATTTAATTTATTGTTAGGGAATATTTTAAGATTGTCCTAGGTAGTAGGTGGTAGACAGCAACCGCCCAGGGAGGTACTACCATCCTACCAAGTGAGTGTAAAATGGAAACCTGTAATTGTTTTACGTACATGATGGTAGGATTTCTGGTGTCTTTTTTCAGTCTCATAAACATGCAAGGTTTCAGGTATGCCTTGCTACTTCTACTTACACTTAGGTCACACACACATGCATGTACAAACATATATATACATGCCCCTCTGGGTTTTCTTCTGTTTTCTTACTAGATCTTGTTTTTGTTTATTTCCGCTTATCTACATGGGAAGTGGAACAGAATTTTTCCTCCGTAAGCCATACGTGTCATAAGTTGCGACTAAAATGCCAGGAGCAAGGGGGCTAGTAACCCTTTCTCCTGTATACATTACTAAATTTAAAAAGAAAAACTTTCGTTTTTTATTTTAGGTCACCCTGCCTTGGTGGAATATGACCAATTTGATGGAAAAAAAAAAAAATAAGATTCTCTTTTTGTTTTTATTTATTTTATTATTAATACATCGGCTGATTCCCACCAAGGCAGGGTGGCCCGAAAAAGAAAAACTTTCATCATTCACTCCATCACTGTCTTGCCAGAGGCGTGCTTACACTACAGTTATAAAACTGCAACATTAACACCCCTCCTTCAGAGTGCAGACACTGTACTTTACATCTCCAGGACTCAAGTCCGGCTTTCCGGTTTCCCTGAATCCCTTCACATTCCAACAGCATGTCAAATATTAAAAACCATTTGTCTCCATTCACTCCTATCTAACACGCTCACACATGCTTGCTGGAAGTCCAAGCCCCTCGCACACAAAGCCTTCTTTACCCCCTCCCTCCAACCTTTCCTAGGCTGACCCCTACCTCGCCTTCCCTCCACTACAGATTTATATACTCTCAAAGTGATTCTATTTTGTTCTATCCTCTCTACATGTCTGAACCACCTCAACAACTCCTCCTCAGCCCTCTGAATAATAGTTTTAGTAATCCCACACCTCCTAATTTCCAAACTATGAATTTTCTGCACTATATTCACACCACACATTGCCCTCAGACATGGCATTTCCACTGCCTCCAGCCTTCTCCTTGTTGCAACATTCACCACCCATGCTTCACACCCCTATAAGAGTGTTGGAATGACTACTCTCATACATTCCCCTCTTTGCTTCCACGGACAAAGTTCTTTGTCTCCACAGACTCCTAAGTGCACCACTCGCCTTTTTTTCATCATCAATTCTATGATTCACCTCATCCTTCATAGACCCATCTGATGACACGTCCACTCCTAAATATCTGAATACATTCACCTCCTCCATACTCTCTCCCTCCAATCTGAAATCCATTCTTTTGTCACCTAATCTTTTTGTTATAATCATCACCTTACTCTTTCCTATATTCACTTTTAATTTTAATTTTCTTCTTTTACATACCCTACCAAACTCATCCACCAACCTCTGCAACTTGTCTTCAGAATCTCCCAAAAGCACAGTGTCATCAGCAAAGAGCAACTGTGACAATTCCCACTTTGTGTTAAATTCTTTATCTTTTAACCCCACACCTCTTGCCAAGACCCGCACATTCATTTCTCTTACGACCCCATCTATAAATATATTGAACAACAATGGTGACATCACTCATCCTTGTCAAAGGCCTACTTTTACTGGGAAATAATCTCCCTCTCTCCTACATACTCTAACCTGAGCCTCACTATCCTCTTAAAAACTCTTCACTGCTTTCAGTAACCTACCTTCTATTCCATACACCTGCAACATCTGCCACATTGCCCCCCTATCCACCCTGTCATACGCCTTTTCCAAATCCATAAATGCCACAAAAACCTCTTTAGTCTTATCTAAATACTGTTCACCTATATGTTTCACTGTAAACACTTGGTCTACACACCCCGTACCTTTCCTAAAGCCTCCTTGTTCATCTGCTATCCTACTCTCCGTCTTACTCTTAATTCTTTCAATAATAACTCTACCATACACTTTACCAGGTACAGTGGTACCTCAGTACGTATATGTCCTTAATCCGTTCCAGGACCTTGGACTTATACCAAGCAGGACATATACCAAATGAATTTTCCCATAAGAAATATAGGGAAAACAATTAATCCGTTCCCATGAAAAAAAAATACTATTGTTATTGGCATATTATACATTAATGGGGTTGTATAAAATAATTTAAACACTGCTTAATACTAAAGTATGTAATTTAAACACTGCTTAATACCAAAATACATACATAAATACAAAAGAATTAGATGAAATAAATGTAAATTTAACCTCACTTTGCTGAAAAGAGTCAAGTGCCTACTAGGATAGTGCTGAGAAGGGAGGAGGAGGAAATGTTATTGTTTGGAAGGAGAGTCTCCTTCTCTTTTCTGTTTCTTTTTCCTATTTGGACCTGGTTGAAGCTCACCAGGTTTGACTATTACTAAAAATCTGTTCTAAGAACTTTCCTTCTGCCTTCTCCTCAGGATGTTTTGGAAATGTGACATTGTCTGGTCATTCCAGACAATGCTATTATGGCTTGTTTGGGCTTTGTTGGGGTGGTACTTCTCTGCAAAATTTTTGACGTCCATCCATTTATTTGGCAAAGATTTCCTTGATTAATGAAGTAGGGGTTTCCTTTATCTTCTCTTCCGAGCCTGAAGAGAGTGCATCCATCTTAAGTCTTGTGCTCCTCCTTCTCAAGTTCCTGCAGCTCCTCAGTGGTCAGCTCTTCCCTGTGCCCCTCCACTAACTCCTCCACATCGAGAGAGAGGTAAACAAGGGTAGTGCGTGGTGTCGTGACTCATTTTGACTTATACAAGTTCTACCACGCGAGTTGTATACCAAGCAAAAATTTTCGCGTCCAAACAGGACGTATAAAAAGTTGGAAAACGTACAGAGGAGGATGACAAAGTTGATCCTATGTATCAGAAATCTTCCCTATGAGGATAGACTGAGGGCCCTGAATCTGCACTCTCTAGAAAGGTGTAGAATTAGGGGGATATGATTGAGGTGTATAAATGGAAAACAGTAATAAATAAAGGGGATGTAAATAGCGTGCTGAAAATATCCAGCCAAGACAGGACTCTCAGCAATGGTTTCAAGTTGGAAAAGTTCAGATTCAGGAAGGATATAGGAAAGCACTGGTTTGGTAATAGAGTTGTGGATGAGTGGAACAAAATCCAGAGTACCGTCATAGATGCTAAGACGTTGTGTAGTTTTAAAAATAGGTTAGATAAATACATGAGTGGGTGTGGGTGGGTGAGAGTTTGGACCTGACTAGCTTGTACTACCAGGTCAGTTGCCATACTAATTCCTCAAGTGGTAGTGACCTGACTACCTTGAGACGGTAGCTCCAGGTGGTCAGCTAGATAATTATATGAGTGGGTGCGGTTGGGTGTGAGTTGGTCCTGACTAGCTTGTGCTACTAGGTCAGATGCAGTGCTCCTTCCTTAAGTGAATGTAACCTGACCTGGCTGGGTCGGGACATTGGCTTAAGCCTGTTGGAGACTTGGACCTGCCTCGCATGGGCCAGTAGGCCTGCTGCAGTGTTCCTTCTTTCTTATGTTCTTATTCCAGAGCGGACATATACCGAAGTACCACTGTATACTCAACAGACTTATTTCCCTATAATTTTTGCACTATCTTTTGTCCCCTTTGCCTTTATACAAAGGAACTATGCACGTTCTCTGCCAAACCCTAGGTACCTTACCCTCTTCCATACATTTATTAAATAATAGCACCAACCACTCCAAAACTATATCCCCACCTGCTTTTAACATTTCTATCTTTATCCCATCAGTCCCAGCTGCCTTACCCCCTTTCATTCTACCCACTGCCTCACGAACTTCCCCCACACTTGCAACTGGCTCTTCCTCACTCCTACAAGATATTATTCCTCCTTGCCCTATACAGAAAATCACAGCTTTCCTATCTTCATCATCATTTACAATTCCTCAAAATATTCCCTCCATCTTCCTGATACCTCTCTCTGTTTAATATCTCTCCTCTACTATTTTTAACTGTCAAATCCATTCGTTCCCTAGGCTTCCTCAACTTATTAATCTCACTCCAAAACTTTTTCTTATTTTCAACAAAATTTGTTGATAACATCTCACCCACTCTCTCATTTGCTCTCTTTTTACATTGCTTCACCATTCTCTTAAGCTCTCTTTTTCTCTCCATACACTCTTCCCTCCTTGCATCACTTCTTTGTAAAAGCCTCTCATATGCTAACTTTTTCTCCCTTCCTACTCTCTTTACATCATCATTTCACCAATCACTCTTCTTCCCTTCCTGTAACCACAAACTTCTGCTGAACACTCTAACACTACATTCTTAAACGTACCCTATACATCTTTGACTCCATTGCCTATACTCTCACTAGCCCATCTATCCTCCAATAGTTGTTTATATCTTACCCTAATTGCCTCCTCTTTTAGTTTATAAACCTTCACCTCTCTCTTACTTGCTGCTTCTATTTTCCTTTTACTCTCACTGTAGCTACAACTAAAAAGTGATCTGATATATCTGTGGCCCCTCTATAAACATGTTCATCCTGAAGTTTTCTCAACAGACTTTTATCTACCAATACATAGTCCAAGAAACTACTGTTATTGCACCCTACATCATATCTTGTATACTTATTTATCCTCTTTTGATTAAAATATGTATTACCTATAACTAAACCCCTTTCTATACAAAGTTCAATCAAAGGGCTCCCATTATCATTTACACCTAGCACCCCAAACTTACCTACCACACCCTCTCTAAAGGTTTCTCCTATTTTTGCATTTAGGTCCCCTATCACAATTACTCTCTCACTTGGTTCAAAAGTTCCTATACATTTGCTTAACATCTCCCAAAATCTCTCTCTCTCCCTCTACACTCCTCTCTTCTCCAGGTGCATACACGCTTATTATGACCCACTTTTTGCATCCGCCTTTTTGTATTGTCTTAAATTTTTTTTTAACCTGTTGGCCACTTCCCACTTATGGAGGTGGCCCTTTGGAGATCACATTCACCATTGCTACCATAACTATCTTTCCAGATAGGTGCATAAGTTGTAGTAGAGTGCTAACTCATCATCCTACAGTATCCCTATCTCTTTACAGATGGCTGGCACTTCTACCTAGCTTCCATAACTTAAATCAAGCTAGTTGGTTTCTCTGAATTCCTGTATATATAATATCTTGCTTACTCTCCTTTTATATAGTATATTATCTTGCTTTCTCTTCTAGACCACGGCATTCACTCTAGGCTAACGTGCTTATGTATACTTCTTAATGCCTTTAACTCCTTTACCACTCTTCCTTGGAAGAACCCTTCTGCTTTAATTCACTCCAGATTCATCCTCTTCACCCACTAATCTTGATCCATTCTTTCTCCAGGATCAAATCTCATCACCCACTCTGATTAAACCTGACACCTTTCATACTGCCATAGTCATTAATTTATTTTCTGTGTTCACAGCATAACATTAACGCCACACATTGACCTCTGACAGGATATTTCCACATCATTGCTGCAGCATTGAAAAAATTCTTCACATCCATATTAGGGCAATATCCACAGATATGTCCTTGGGAAGTGGTGGGCCCAGTGGCCCTGCAGGCTAAGAACAAGTTAAATATAGTTCAGAAGGACATGGGTTTTTGGGCCTCCTCTTTCAACAAGAATCTTCACTTTGACAGTTCTCTGTCACTTGAGGATCCAGAAAGTACATTTAACCCATAGCCACCTATTTGCAGATGCTCCTTTTACCCCCTCACCTCTCTCTCTCTCTCTCTAGCTTGTGGCATCTCACAGTTTGTCCACAGCTTAGGCCTTCTGCTTTCCACTAAGTGTTGAATGTTTGTTGCTTTTATTGTTTGTTAATTTTGTCTATTTATACTGTGTTGTATATATTTTTTATGGCTAGGAGTGCTGAGAGACATTCATGGTCATAATGCTCCAGAAATATCACAGTTATCACAGTTATTGGAGTGAGATAAACAAGGTAAGAAAGCCTAGGGAACGAATGGATTTGTCAGTTAAAAACAGAGTAGGGGAGTTAGTAGATGGGGAACTGGAGGTATTGGGTAGATGGCGGGAATATTTTGAGAAACTTTTAAATGTTGATGAAAAAAGGGAGGCGGTAATTTCATGTACTGGCCAGGAAGGTACAACATCGTTTAGGAGTGTAGAAGAGCAGGATGTGAGTGTGGGGGATGTGCGTGAGGCATTACGTAGAATGAAAGGGGGTAAAGCAGCTGGAACTGACGGGATCATGACAGAAATGTTAAAAGCAGGGGGATATATAGTGCTGGAGTGGTTGGTATTTTTGTTTAATATATGTATGAAAGAGGTGAAGGTACCTAGGGATTGGCAGAGAGCATGTATATTTCCTTTATATAAAGAGAAGGGGGATAAAAGAGAGTGTAAAAATTATAGGGGAATAAGTTTACTGAGACGGTTTTCTTCTTTTTCTTTTTAGTAAGCTATACAGGAAAAGGGGTTACTAGCCCATTGTTCCCGGCATTTTAGTTGACTTTTACAACACGCATGGCTTACGGAGGAAAGATTCTTATTCCACTTCCCCATGGATATGAAAGGAAAAGCAATAAGAACAAGAACTATTAAGATAAAATCAAAGAAAACTCAGATGAGTGTGTATACATAAACGTGTACATGTTTGCGTAGCGTGACCTAAGTGTAAGTAGAAGTAGCAAGACGTACCTGAAATCTTGCATGTTTATGAGACAGAAAAAAGACACCAGCAATCCTACCATCATGTAAAACAGTTTTAGCTTTCTATTTCACAGTCACCTGGCAGGATGGTAGTACCTCCCTGGGTGGTTGCTGTCTACCAACCTACTCCCTGCCTCGGTGGGAGACGGCCGACTTAAGTGTTTACAGTGAAGCATACATGTGAACAGTATTTAGATAAAGGTAGAGAAGTTTTCATTGCATTTATGGATTTAGAAAAGGCATATGATAGAGTGGATAGGGGAGCAATGTGGCAAATGTTGCAAGTGTATGGAATAGGTAGTAAGTTACTGAAGGCTGTAAAGAGTTTTTATGAGGATAGTGAGGCTCAGGTTAGAGTGTGTAGAAGAGAGGAGATTTGGAATGGTTCAGGGAGTAATGTCACATATTTATAGATGGGGTTTAAAGAAAAATGCTAGGATGGGGAAGGGATTAAATTATGAATTAAATGAAATAGAGTTAAGTTATTGGATGATAGGTTAGAATTAAGAAAGTTGAAGGTTAGTGACAGTTGGAGAGGTGTAGAAGTTAAAGTGAACTAGATAGAGTGTGATGAGTATCAACATTTAAATAAAGAAAAATTGGATATCACATTGGAGAGAGGGATTATGGAAGAAGTAAATGTTTTGACGTGTCAGCGGATGGGTTTATGAAGGATGAGGTTAACCATAGAATTGATGAAGGAAAAAAAGGTGAGTGGTGCGTTGAGGTATCTGTGGAGACAAAAAACATTATCCATGGAGGCAAAGAAGGGAATGTGCGAAAGTATAGTGGTACCAACACTCTTATATGGGTGTGAAGCATAGGTTGCAAATGCTGTAGCGAGGAGGAGGCTGGAGGCAGTGGAGATGTCCTGTCTAAGGGCAATGTGTGGTGTAAATATTATGCAGAAAATTCGGAATGTGGAAATTAGTAGAAGGTGTGGAGTTACTTAAAAGTATTTGTCAGAGGGCTGAAGAGGGGTTGTTGAGGTGGTTTGGTCATTTAGAGAGAATGGATCAATGTAGAATGACTTGGAGAGCGTATAAATCTGTAGTGGAAGGAAGGCGGAGTAGGGGTCGTCCTAGAAAAGGTTGGAGGGAGGGGGTAAAGGAGGTTTTGTGGGCGAGGGGCTTGAACTTCCAGCAAGCATGTGTGAGCGTGTTAGATAGGAGTGAATGGAGACGAATGGTTTTTGGGACATGACGATCTGTTGGAGTGTGAGCAGGGTAACATTTTGTGAAGGGATTCAGGGAAACCAGTTAATTGATTTAGTTGGACTTGAGTCCTGGAAATGGGAAGTACAATGCCTGCACTTTAAAGGAGGGATCTGGGATAGTGACAGCTGGGAGGGACTATTCTCAGCTGTCGTATCTGAGCGCCTCTGCAAAGACAATGATTATGTATGAGTGTGGTGAAAGTGTTGAATGATGATGAAAGTATTTTCTTTTTGGGGATTTTCTTTCTTTTTGGGTCACCCTGCCTCGGTGGGAGACGGCCGACTTGTTGAAAAAAAAATTAATTAGTTCTACTACACATTCATTTTAAACAATTTGTACCACCATACAATCTCATTTTTTCATTCCTTGACAAGCTTCTTTACATCCAGAGATTCTTCAACGATTCTCCAACTTTACTATCCTCTACTCCCTTTTACCTCCTATCATAAAATGTTGAGTAAATCAGAGATTTTCCCAGTGCCTTTTTTTTTTTTTTTGCAGGTACATACAAACTTGTGTCACTACACTGCATATGTATCTGTTTGACAACATTCATAATTTCTTGTGTGGTTTGCTTTCTAAATTTGGTTTTGAAATATATATGTATGTCAGAAATTCTTATTCTGTTTTAATTGCCTTTTTTTTTTTTTTTTTTGTATATTAGACTCTTGAACCCTTTATCTCTTATACTTGTGCATATATGCATGTAGCAGGCATGTGTGTGCGTCTTAGTTAATAAGGAGTAGAGACATGAGGTTTTTGGAATTTGACATGCTGTTGGAGTGTGAAGAGTTTCAGGAAAAGACAATTAGCCAGACTTAAGTTCTTTAGGTGGAAAGTAAAATGCTTGCATCAAGCAAGATGTTTTGAGTTGTTGCATTTCAGAGGGCCATTTGAATTGTGATATTCACACACTTCTGACAAGGCATGATAATGAGTTTCTTTGAGTCATTTTACCTTTGTGGGAGAGGGCTGATGTGGTAAAAAAAAAAAAAAAATTCCATTATTTCAGTTACTGCATACTGGTACCCAGTGTAGATCAGTCATCTGAAGTAATAAGCCCCTCAGGAAAGGGTCTGTAATCCCAGTGAGGGACTCCTGATCTAAGGAATTGGACCTGTGCTTCCCTTCTTGGATAAAATCTGAATGCCTCCCATTACCTCCAGGTGCTGTATGACCCTTATGGGTTTAGCACTTCCTCATGAATGTAAAAATACTAACACACAGTGCACTGACATGTGAGATACCTTGTGCTGCAAATGTCATAAGCAGATAAATATTACAGTACTGTATTACATTAATGGGGAAGCTGTAAATCCACAAGAGCAGTAGTGTCAGGAATGTATTTAGGAAGGGGAGGGTAGCTCTAGTTCCTTGGATTAAGAGATCATCATTACTAGCCTCGAGGCACCCTTCCTGAAGGGTGTCTTAGGTATAGAAGAGGAAAGAGAATCATTTTGTTGCATCAGAATAGTGGTGTGTTAAGGAGACTTTTGTATGCAAAAGGAAACTTTTTGTAAACAAAAGTCTCCTGGGTTATTTTTTTTTTTATTAACACATCGGCCGATTCCCACCAAGGCAGGGTGGCCCGAAAAAGAAAAACTTTCATCATCATTCACTCCATCCTGGGTATAGGATCCTAATAGATCAGTTTTAGTCACTAGTTTTCTTAATAAATTAAATTCCTCATTTTTATTTATTTTTTAGATTGGGAGGCACGAATTGACAGTCATGGGCGAATTTTCTACATTGATCATGTCAATAGGACAACAACATGGCAACGGCCTTCAGGTAATGACACAGCTCAGACTCAGAGAAATCAGTCTACAGATCAGCTCCAGAGACAGCAGTTGGATAGAAGGTCAGTTTTATGAATGGATTAAACAGTTTTATTAAGTTTTTTATTTTGTTTATCTTCTTACATCAAGTTAACCTTTCCTTTTGAGTCAGCATATTCTCCAAATGATTTAATCTGTGTTGATAGTTAATGCATAAGCTATGTTAGTCTTTGCATAAACTGAATATACTGTATAAGAATAAGTGGTGTATAGGATACTGATGGCTAGAGTAATCCATTTTCACTTGTATTCTCTAGTGGAGGACTTAGCACTATAATAGCTTAGACATTTACAGAAATCTTTTCAAAATTGGTTTTGCTGTCAAATTTAAAACTGCTTGCACTATGGAAAAAGTAAAGTTGGGCTTCTTACCTATAGTACCTACCTATTTCGTAAGCTTTGTTGGGGTTCTCAAAATAAGTAGTTAGGGAGGACTAGAAGAAGAAAATAAAAAAGATAGATCAGAAAAGCAGTAATTAATGATATATTAAGTTTTGAGAGCTGGTTGCTTGCTAAGAAAGATTATTCTATAAATGAAGAGCATTTGTAATCTTTTATATAGATAAAAGAATTAACTCATTTTCTTTGACAGGAATAGCTTAATGAAAGTTAATATGTATTTTATGTTATTACAAAAAGATTGGGGGGATAATGTGTTAGAAATTAAATGTAAATTTAAGATTCAATGATGACTGTTTTGTGAACTGAGTGAATACAGTGGACCCCCACTTATCGGCTGTTCCTGTTATCGGCCAACTCGCTTATTGGCCGGTTTTACGGCTTCCAGTTATCAGCCATTTTTTTGCTTATCGGCTGTATGGGACGCGTCAACCCACCGGCGACGCCACTTCCTCACACGTATCACACTCAGTCTGCATCTCTCTCTCGTTGAGTAAGGAATACTCTGTGTGTTCATCCATTCAGTCATTCTTTTTGTTTATTGTTTATTGATTGTGACTGTGAAATAAGCCACCATGGGGCCAAAGAAAGTTTCGAGTGCCAGTCCTTTGGTAAAGGGCTGAGAGGGAAGAATGTGTCTTCAGTGATTCTACGATATGTACAATACTAAAGCAGCAGGAGTCGATAAAGGCTATAGCGCCAGCCAGCGATAAAGTGTAGCATTAACAGTGTAGCAAGTAAGTTAAGTGATAGAAAAATGACGACACAAAACTTAACTCCTCCATTGTTGTTTGAAGTATATAGGGCGACTGACAACACCACTGCCTCTGCTGCCGTCTTCACCACCACTATGTAAGGCTTATGCTCTCAGTGGCCCTTATATACCCAACAGCAACAACACAACACCACTCGTGACATACGTACGTAATGACATATTTTATTCATTCTAGAGTATATGTCATGTTTCTATGTTATTAATATTGTTTATTATGTCATATTAGATGAATTGTGATAGATAAATAGTAAGCCATAGTGTTGATATTAGTGTCATATTGAAGGACTATCTTGTCCTGTCTCCAAACAAAATCCTGCTACTGCAACCACCACTAGCCACATATGTAATGACATATTTTATTCATTCTTGAGTGTATATGAGGTTTCTATATTAATTATATTATTTATTATGTCATATTAGATGAATTGTGATAGATAAATAAGCCATATAGAGTTGATATTAGCATCATATTGAAGGAGTATTTTGTCCTGTCTCCAAACAATACTCTCCTCCTGCCTTCAATAAAGGTATGTAATAGTGATTTAAATTTTCATTTATCTATTTCTTTAGTCATTTTATTTAGTTCTCATTGTTTTGTGTATGTAAAACTATAGTTAATCTAAAAAAAAAATTTTTTTTTTTAATATTTTTGTCTGGAACGGATTAATTGTATTTACATTAATTCTTATGGGAAATATTATTTTGCTTTTAGGCCATTTCGCTTTTAGGCTGAGCTTCTGGAATAGATTATGGCCGATAAGCGAGGGTCCACTGTATATAGTGATTGAAGCTTGTAGGCAATAGGAAGCTCTGCTGTACCGGGTTTGCCCACATTTTGTTGAAAATTGTATGTTATAAATGGATGGTGTTGATATGGGATTTCATAAATAGTTTGAGAAAGTAGTACGTATCTTCCTTATATTTATTGTAGTTTTCATTAATAGGTATCAGAGCATCCGCCGGACAATTACCTCCAGGAGAATGGAAATGGATGATTTCACTGCAACAGGCTCCATTAGTACTCTGTCTTCTTCAACTTCCACCCCAGCACTTGCTTCTTCTTCATCAGTCCCAGTATTATCGTCATCTACTTCTACTTCCACTAACAGTATGATTTTTTTTACAATTCTTGCTTTTGAAAGTACCAACTGTTTGTTAATGAATTATGAAGGGTTTCTTTAGCATGCACCATCTGCTTTGTGTGCAAATTGAAGATAGTATACATGGTGGAATAATGTATTTTTTTTATTTTAAAATATTACAAAGCAAAGTTGTTGGCTGCTTCAAATAAATTTACATACATTGTATGTAGAATGATACATGACTGTGAAGAATGATCACTTAATTCTATCTTAAGAAATTCTTTTTTATAATGTAAAATTTATAAGAAATTTATGTTGCAGATGTGACAACGCCAACTTCCTGCTCCTCGAGTATTTCTTCTTGTACTATGATATGTTCGTCTTCATCATCTGTTCAATCCCCTTCATCATCTGCTTCTTTTCCTCTTACGACATCCTCCACGACCCTTCCAGCTTCATCTTCGACATTTCATCCTCCTCCTTCTAATTCTGGATCATCATCATCCTCATCTGTGACCAGTGATAGAATGGATATGTTGCTTCAGCTACCAGCAGTGAAGTTTCTAACAAGATCAGACTTCTTCAGTGTTCTGCATATGAATGATGTAAGAATATGAGTTGTGTTATACTTTCATTGTAGGGTACTAATATTGTTGGGTTTGTTAAGGTTTGAAATTATACTTCTCCACCAAGTAAAGCATGTTTACCATACCCACCACATATACAAGGTCAGTTGTCATTGCACACCTTGAATACCATTACCATTCTTCTTTACTGATTTATTTTTTTTTTAACACACCGGTTGCCTCCCACTGAGGTAGGGTCACCCGAAAAAGAAGAAGCACTTTCACCATCATTCACTATCACTGTCTTGCCAGAGGCATGCAAATATTACATTTTAGATGCCCCTCCAAACTGAAAATATTCCTACCCCTCCTTCAGACTGCAGGCACTGTGGTTCCAACCACCAGGACTCAAGTCCAGCTAATCAGTTTCTCTGAATCCCTTCACAAAATATTACCTTGCTCACATTCCAACAGCCTGTCAAGTCTCAAAAACCATTTGCCTCCATTCACTCCGATCTAATGTGCTCTCACATGCCTGCTGGATGCCCAAGTCCCTCATACACAAAATCTCCTTTACCCCTTCCCTCCAATCTTCAGCCATATGACTACACCTACACTGTTTCTCCATGGTTACATTCCTCCACTATCTCAAGCCCCAATCCCTCATCCACACTATTTCCTCACAACCTGATGCCCACACCTTACTTGACTTTTCACCCTAACATGCCATCCACATACCTAATCACTTAGTCACTCACCACCCTCATTTCTGCCTACACCACCAACCTCACACTCATTCACCTGATTACCCATCATCCATATCACCATACACATTGGGCCACTGACACCACACCTTTCACCCATACCACTCCCCCACAACTTCAACCACACAGCTCCACTCCCATAGTCACACACCCACACCTTACCCACACTTTCATGGCCTACACACCAAGTCACGTAGCAATCCACCACTCTCATGACTGTTCGCAACAACTCGCCCATCCATCATCCACACCATCACTGCACCAGGCCACCAATAGTCACCATCACATCACCTTGTTGCTTCCAGCCTCCACACCCACACCCCTCCATTTCCCAACACCAGCCTCCAGCCCTTGCCCCCACTCATCCATCTTTGGGTCCCCTACCCCATACCTGACCCCTCCTCCCCAACTGCTCTAAATCCTCCTGCCTACACCCCAACCACTCTAACCCACCTTTTTAACCCCATACAATTTCAACGAGTGGGACAACTGAACAAAATGGCATTTCCATCTGCAAGCAGAGATGTGAATATGGAATTTTTGTTTGATTCACACCACCAAATCGACCTACAATTACCTTATTATCATTGTTTTTTACAATTTCAAGACCTATTCAAAATTTGTTTGGCTTTTTTTGGGAGTTTAATGAACAAAAACCTATTTTTTTTTTATTTTTATTAACACATCGGCCAATTCCCACCAAGTCAGGGTGGCCCGAAAAAGAAAAAACTTTCATCATCATTCACTCCATCACTGTCTTGCCAGAGGGGTGCTTTACACTACAGTTATAAAACTGCAACATTAACACCCCTCCTTCAGAGTGCCGGCACTGTACTTCCCATCTCCAGAACTCAAGTCCGGCCTGCCGGTTTCCCTGAATCCCTTCATAAATGTTACAAAAACCTATTTTTCCATATGTACTTCAGTTCAGTTTGCACACATTATTTGATTACACGTTGTTTTCAGGAATGAAACTAACGTGTTATCTGACAGTCAACTGTATACAGTATGTCAGTGTGTAGTATGCAGAAAAGGCAGTGGCATTGGTGGTGGTGGTGGTAATGGTGGCAGTGTTGATGGTAGTTGTGTTGTCATTAGCATGGTTTTGTTTAATGAGAAGGAGAGAGGGAGGGAAGGAATAGTGGCAGAGTTAAGGGATAGGTTAGAGTGATGGAATGGGGTAGAGAGAAGGGAAAGAGTATAGGGAAGGAATGTAGTTGACTGAGTGAGTAATTGAAAGTACATAAAACAGTTAACAAGAAAACATATACATTATACACCAGTAGGTGTATATATCAGTGCACAGTACAGTATATACGTAGTACAAAAAATTTAATCTCTTGTTTTGGAGATTTGTGTGCCCTTAATTTTAATGTCTTGGTTGAATGATTTATCACATTAACCTTAAAATTAAAATTGACATCCTATTTCCTCCCCTCAGCTTCCTTGATGTGTTTTAAGCTTTTCACTGTTGGGACCCCTGAAATTAAAAGTGCTGACAATGTCAGGATTTAAAAAAAAAATCTGCTGAAATAACAGAAAATCTTTTTCTGAAGGCAGTGGCTCCAAAAATATAAAACTTCATTGAAAACTTACAGAATTACAGTGGACCCTCGGTTAACGAATACCCCGGAAATCGTGCAATTATGTAAGTAAAATTTTGTAAGTTCTTGTGGAAGTGTAGTTTTGGGGGTCTGAAATAGACTAACCTACATGACATTATTTCTTAAGGACGTAAATTCGTTCGGTAATGGCACTTGAGCAGGCTTCTGCAATTAATTTTTTTCGTTAACCGAGGGTCCACTGTACACAGGCACAAAGTTGGCGGTCCGTGCACAATTTATGCATCGGCGATTTCACCCACCTCGATCAATTTCATTGATCAGTTTGACCAAATTCTTTGCTATTTCACTATTATGCCTTGCATTCTGTTGATTGAATACAAGAAACCTCCCATTCAGCTATTGGAACAACCCTATAAAGTTCACAGAGGTCGAGTAATTTGGGCAATTTTATTTAAAATTCAACATATTTCGAAAGGAAGTAAACCAAGGTTCATTTTTTGCCAACTTTACCGATCTATGTCTCGGTAAGTACTGATCGCAAAAAAAATTTTTTTTGATTTAAACAATCAGAAAAATAATCTTAACATTTTGATAAGAAAAAATAATTTTTTTTTCGAATATTTTGCGACATGAAATAAGTTTCAGAAAGGGGTCTCCGACAGTCAAAGGGCTAGAATTTTTTTTTTCCTTATGAAATGGTAGAGAATCTTTTTCTGAAGGTAATAAAACAAAAAGCATGAAATTTAGTGGAAAACCTATGAAATTACACTATCGTGAATTTGACTGTGTCAGCAATATTTACATATCGGCGATTTTGCCCACTTTGACTCCTATTTTAGGCCAATTACATAATTCCTGTTGACCAAATTCTTAGCTATTTCGTTAGTATTACTTCTATTTTATCGATTGAGCACAAGAAACTGCCCAATCAACTATTTCAACTACCCAATAAAGTGATCAGAAATTGATAATTTCACCAATTTCACACAAAGTTCAAAATATTCCAATTTCAAAACAGCATCCAGAATAAACAGTGCAGGCATTCCTGGCACTAAAATAACATTTCCTCTGTTTATTAGTTAAGTTTCCAGGCTTTACAGATGAATTTCATTTTTATTTTTTATTTACATAAAGATTTTATATTCACACCAAAAAATAGATGAATTACTCTTATGTAATATTGTAATAATTGTATAAACAATATCAGTACATTTGTAAATGTATATTAGACCCACCAGTTGACGTGTATTGGTCGCGTGATGTGATTTGTTTACTCTTAAAAATCAGCAAAAATCAAACATTTCTGCTACTTTGAGCTCAATTAGAAGATATTTTCAGTACTAAAGCCACTCAAAATCATCTCTATTTCTGTAATATATCTTCCTTTCTATCAAATGAGACCAAGAAACTGCAAATACAACCGTAATAATCACATGAAAATGCACCACAAAGTTGCTGTTTTAATAAAAAAACACAGTCGCAATTTTTTTTTCTCATTATGCACTGCTTGCTTCAGGATTTATTTTATATGGTGCACACTTACCACATAGATGCATTCTCTCATATCTAGGCCCAAATTTACCGATCACAGCTTATTTGAGTGAGCTGAGCTCATAGTGTAGATCTACGGTTTGGACCCTGTGATCAATGCGTAGATCTACGGCTTGGACCCTGAAAGGGTTAAAATATAGATCTACATGAGTGACACTGGTGTCAGTAAAATAGATCCACAGCTGAGACAGTGAGGAGGTTAAAACATAGATCTGCATAAGTGACACTTTCTTTCAACACGTCGGCCGTTTCCCACCGAGGCAGGGTGGCCCAAAAGGAAAAACGAAAGTTTCTTCTTTTACATTTAGTCGCCTCTTACGACACTCATGGCTTACGGAGGAAGAATTCTGTTCCACTTTCCCATGGAGATAAGAGGAAATAAGAACAAGAACTAGTAAGAAAATAGAAGAAAACCCAGAGGGGTGTGTATATATATGCTTGTACATGAATGTGTAGTATGACTTAAGTGTAAGTAGAAGTAGTAAGATGTACCTGAAATCTTGCATGTTTATGAGACAGAAAAAAAAGACACCAGCAGTCCTACCATCATGTAAAACAATTACAGTGGACCCCCGGTGTTTGTCCATTTTTCGTAACAGAATGCTGTCCAAGTGCCATTACCAACCGAATTTATTCCCTTAAGAAATAATGTAAAGTAGACTAGTCCTTTTAGATTCCCAAAACTACACTTATAAAAGCATTTAAAAAAATACACTTACATAAAAGGGCATGTTTTGAGCAGGACGAACACCGGGGGTCCACTGTACAGGCTTTCGTTTTACACTCACTAGGCAAGATGGTAGTACCTCCCTGGGCGGTTGCTGTCTACCAACCTACTACCTAGGTTTAGTGACACTGGTGTCAGTAAAATAGATCCACAGCTGAGACAGCGAGAAGGTTAAAACATAGATCTGCATAAGTGACACTGCATCAGTAAAATAGATCCACAGCTGAGACAGCAGGATGGTTAAAACATAGATCTGCATAAGTGACACTGTTATCAATAAAATAGATTCACAGCTGAGACAGCGTGATGGTTACATAGTTCTGCATGAGTGACACTGGCATCAGTAACATAGATCTACATAAGAAACAGTGAGAGGGTTAATTGAGACTGCCTAGCAAAGTATAATTGAACACCTACTATATCTAGAATTCAGCTTAAGAGCCATTTTAAGCCAATTTTACCAATAAATATATCTGTACCGTACTATACATGAATAAAATAAGTAGACACTGCATAAAGTATTACTTCAATTGATTAAAAAAAAACGCATTTACAAACATTTACTCAATTGCCAGCATTCCAAAAGTGTGCTGACATCACAATTAACATTTCTCTTTGACTGCATCATCCTCATTCCTACTTCAGAGTGCAGGCACTGCCCTGTCCACTAGGACTCAAGTCTGGCTAACTGGTTTCTCTGAATCCCTTCATAAAAGTTTCTTGCTCACACTCGACAATATGTCCATTAAAAATCTTTTGTCGCACTTCACTCCTATCAAACACACTCTCAAGCCCCTAAAACTCAAAGACTCTTTTGTCCTCTCCCTCCAACTGTTCCTGGAATGACCCCCACCTCTCCTACTCTCCTCTCTAGATTTGTATGCCCTCTTCATCTTATCCTCCTCAATCCTCTCTAAATGCCAGAACCACATCATCAACATCTCCTCAGCCCTATGAATTATACCCTTGGTGACCCCATATCATCTTTTAATTTTTGCACATTGAATTCTTTGCTAATTAAATTTAGGCTGACCTAAACAACGTTGTTTAGAAGACAAATTATTTTACGTATTCGTTATTGAAGTAGTTAGGTTGCCGAGTTGATTTTCGTGTAAAATTTAAAAAGGTTATACAGTACCATGTTAATTCACATAAATACATCTTATGAATGCATTAGATAACATTTTTGAAAAAATATATTTTTTTAGGATGCTGTACTTTAGCTTGTTTATTTGATTCTGTCTAAAAGTACAACACACATTGTGTAAATTTTTGTCTGTGTTTTTTGTGTTTGTTTAATTGAACTTTCGTAATATTTTTATAGGAGGCTTGTGCAGTTTATGAAAGAAGTGCATCCCTGCGCCATATGATTTCCCGGGTACGACGTGATCCAGCAGCATTTGCACGCTATCAGCACAACCGTGACCTTGTCAATCTTGTTAATCAATTCTCAGATAAAGAACGTGATTTGCCACTTGGCTGGGAAGCTAAATATGACCTTTCAGGAAAGGTATAGTAAGAAGTCTCCTTCCTTTTTTTTTTATTTATCTTTGTTAATAAAGTTTACTGATAATCAAATGTGATTTTATACATTATAAACTGTTGATGAATATTAACCTATGGTAATACTAGAGTAGGTTTTATGAGTTACTTTGCTCTGGATGTAATTAACTATTTGGAGTTATGTATATTGAAGTTTTTCAGCCATATGACAAAAGTCAGCTGATGTACACTTGCTAGCCATATTGGACACAACTCCATGTGAATTTGTATTAATAAGCTACTGCATGTGATAGTCGTGGTTTATATTGTTACTTGGTGAACATCATCTCTCCAGACACTGGGAGGAATGAGTGCCTGCAAGTCTTGATGCATACCAACACTTTAGGCCATTATTCAGATTTCATTACCTCCCATTCCCCAGGCACTGTATGGCCTCTCCAGGTTTAGCACTTCTGCCATGAATGTGTTAATAATAATTGAGGATGTGCCCAGGGTTGTCAACTCATGCTAACTAAAAGTCACTAAATTCAGTCTCACAAGTCGCTAAAAGTAGCTAAACAGAAATACAAGGTAGCTGAAAAAGTAACTAACAGTGAAACTTATAATGCATACCAGTAACATTTCTACTAAAAGGGGATATAAGAATATGTGGAAGAAATTATAACTTTTGAATTTTAGAGCTTTCTCTGTTTATTATTTACTCTATATTGCACCACTCTTTTGTTTTTATTGTAATTAAACCTTGCCATTATTAATAGCTTATGAATCCCTACATTCTGAAGCATATAATAAATATACCAGAAATAAATTGTGCCTGTATTTTGTATCACTTAGCCATTCTACAGGAAAATGTTGGCAATATTTCTTGTTCATCTTTTTGCAAAGATATTAACCCTTTGGGGGTCGACAGGCCTTCTCGGAAACCTGGGGTCGAAATTTAAAAAAAAAAAAAATCTTATGAAATGATAGAGAATCTTTTTCCGATCATAACGGCACCAAAATTATGAAATTTGATTGAAAACTAATGGAATTATGTTTTCGCGAAGTTAGCGGTATTGATGACATTTACGCATCAGCGATTTCGCCCACTTTGAGCCCTATTTTCGGCAAATTTCAATGTTTCAGTCTACTAAAATTATAGCTGTTTCGCTAGAATTCCATTTCTTCTATCGATTTAGTACAAGAAACCGCCTATTTACCAATTTCAACTACCCAAAATAGTGGTCAGAAAATGGCAATTTAGCCAATTTCACACAAATTTCAGACGATGGCAATTTCAAAATAGGGTCCAGAATAAACAAGGCAGACATTCCTGGCACTAAAATAACATCTTCTCTGTTCATTAGTCACGTCTCCAGGCCCCTCTTATATTACTTTTGCTTTTCATTTTGAATTTTTATTCTCACAAAAAATAGAAGATTTACTGTTATGTATACAACTGCATCATTGTAAAAATGGTATAAATAATATCAGAGCACTTGTGCATGAATATTAGACTACCCAGTTGATGTGTATTGGACGCATGGTGTGATTTGTTTACTCTTGACATCGTCAAAAATCAAACATTTTTGCTACTTTGAGCTCAATTTCAAGGTACTTGTCATTGTCAAACCAATCAAGATCATCTCTATTTCTGTAATATATCTTCCATTTTATCAAATGAGACCAAGAAAACGAGAATACATCAATAAATACCATACGAAAATAGACTGCAAAGTCGCTGTTTTAAACGAAAAAAAATGGTCGGAGTTTTTTTTCTCTCATTATGCAGTGTGTGGTGCAGGATTTTTTTTATACTGCGCACACTGACCACATAGACCCATTCTTTCATATGTAGGGCTACCAGCCGTTTCCCACTTAATTTGAGGCCGTTAGAATTTACGCGTACTAGTACGGCACCGACCCCTGCTCGTAAAACGTACTAGTACGGCACCGACCCCGAAAGGGTTAATGATGAAGTACCTGTAGCACTTCACAGGAGAGCAGTTCACTTGTTGGACCACCGGTGCAGTGCTGAGAATCTTATCATGGACTGGACACAATGGCGAAACACTGGGAGAATGTGTTGTACAAGACATGTCCACTTACTACTCACCTATTACACAGTTTAAGAATTCTACTGCTTAGCCTTAGAGCATATTTTACTGATATTCTGAATTTTTTTAATAGTTTTAATGTGAAAACTCGCTAAAATGTTCCTAAGTTGCTACATGTGAAAAAAAAGTAGCTGAATCACATCAAAGATAGATGAATCTAATGACAAAGTTGCCAAGTTGGCAATGCTGGATATGCCAAAGTATTGGTATTGGTGGATATTGACCATTTTTACAGTATCATTAACAGTGAAAAAAACCACATATACTAGCTGATACTTTTAGAATATTAATATTGCTGCTGCTCCTGCTGCTGCTGCTGCCGCTGCCGCCACGGAAATACAAGTCCGGGAACTTTTTGATGGCACCTCATTCTTCACAGCACATCATGCAGAAGATGGCAAAGTTTAAGTGCCAGCAGCTCTAATTAACAAAAACTTTGTGCAGTAAATGTTGCCGGGCACTCCACTTAACCTCTAAGCTGTCATAACAATGAGAGTCCATGATGCACTAGTATGCATAATTCATAGCTCCCTCAAATTTGCTGTGAGAAGTAAATTTTGGACTAGACATGAGAGTGGTGGATGTGCTCATTATAAAAGAAAATTTTCTCCACACAATGCAAGATGGGACCAGATAACTTCTGACCCTTCATTTGGATTAAAATAGTAACTTGGGGGCATTTTTAATAGAGTTTTCATGGTTTTATTGGTTGTTTCTTGAGGCCAGTAGAATTTGGTCAGTTTAACCCTTTACCGGGCACTCCCTGGAAAATGATAATTTCGAAATGTATTTCAAATGAGTGGATAGAGTAACTCAATGTAAGGATAATGAGCCCATATATTGAAATTCTAAAAAAAACTTTTCACGCAATTGCCAATATTCAAGGACCGTCTACAGACGGTCCTGACCGTTAAAGGGTGTCAAATTCTGAATGTTGCAAATTTGCAATTGTTAATAAAACACCAAATAAGTATTTTTCTATTTTATTATACTAATAGACAATATCAAAAACACAAATGGAACTTGTTTCCAAACATTTTGTATGTATAAAAATATGAAAGTGAACCAAAGAGCAACATGGACACATTGCAAAGGGATAAAACTTTCAAGTCCCATATTCCTGAATTTCCTGAGAAAAACAATCATTCTTGATCACTAATTGCTACAATGAAAGGCTATGAAGCAATTTCTTTCCTTCTTGATGCATAGATTTACCTTGCATACGGCACACAAAAATGAGGATGTGACATGATTTTTCGTTTTGCTGCAATAATTGCATGTAAATATTCTGCCTTGCACTGGCCAGTGACCTAGCATTTTATCAAACCTCTAATTTTGGTCAAACCTCACACTGTCATCAGGCCTTTCTGCACGTTGGTACTGCACTGGAGATGGCAACAGGTCATCTGGTTCTGGATCTGAGTCACTTTCCACCAAAATGCAGAGATATTTGAACTTCTGTTGGAAGGGTTCACAATAGAACAATTTCTCATTGATCTGGAATGACAATAAGAATGTTCTGTACACACCCAGACCACTACAGAATTCATATATGCACTAGAAATTTTTATATAAATATTTATTTACTGAAATTTAATATGTGGCCCTGACGGGCGGGACCGTCTGTACACGGTCCTCTTTGTTGCACTTTTTCAATTGCATGGTACACTCATATTATGCATATCTAACTCCTGATATATATCTCAAAATATGCCTAAACTATTCATTTACACACTGGACACAACAATTAGTACTTACCGACATTGTAGAGAGTATAATCACAGTGTATATGAGTGGAACAAGAGCAAAAATTCGGCTCTGGGTGACGTAAAGCGAGAAGTGTTTACATTTTGGTCTCTCAACCAATGGGAAGCGAAAAGATGCCGGTCTCACTTAGCTGGAGCGACTCACAGAAGGCTTGTGATTGGTCAGATATAGAGAATGGGAACCTAGATGGGCTGGGGGAGTAGGATGACACGCGCAAAAACACGTGTTTAGGACCGTCTGTACACGGTCCTGCCCGGTAAAGGGTTAAGACTGGAATGGAATAGGATTCAAAGTGGCAGAAATGGTCAATTTTGGGTGATTTTCCTGGGAAAAGGGCAGGGGGGGGCTTTACCTACTGTTTGTTTTAAGGGTTTTTATTAGATCTGATCAGTTACTGGAGCAGCCTAAACCATGACCAAGCATTCTTGGTATGGATGATTAGCTGAAAAATAGGGAAAGACGTCAATTTTTATGTGAAAACGGATTCAAAATGGATGACAAATGTTATATAGGAGAGACCTAGTGGCATGATCAGTGAGCTGAGGGAAGGTTGTTCAAATGACTGAAATGCCTATAGTGCTTGTTCTGTAATTTTTTTAAATTGGAATTTGTTGAAATAGTGTAAAATTGATCAAATTTCTGACTTCTCAACACTTATCACTAGTGGCTGAATGGGCAGTGTTTCATGTGATCATTGCATAGTAGGAAAAGCATACTAGCAAAATAGCCACTTGAGCACAGTGGCTGGCTTAAGAAAGGCCTCAAATTGCGTGAAATCACTGTTGCATGAGGTGCTCACTAGCCTCCAACTTTATATAGAAAGCACCTTCAGTATGGGAAGTACGGACAGTTTAAAGGTCAAGCAAGGAGAATATTTATTTTTATTAATATAGTTTTTTTTTTTTTTTTAACAAGTTGGCCATCTCCCAGTGATTATGTGTGAATGATGGTGAAAGTGTTGAATAATGATGAAAGTGTTTCTTTCTTTTTTGGGTCACCCTGCCTCGGTGGGAGACAGCCGATGTGTTGAAAAATAATTTGATACAATTGAAGGCTCAGAAGAAAACCACTAGTTACTCAATGCATTTCAGGCAAACTAATCATAAGGATTACATACTACTTAAATCTAGACCTGGTATAAAATTTAAGTCAATGAGTATCAGTACAAATTGATTATCTCATTACAATCACAAGTACTGTGTGAGAGGTTCCAAATGACAGATTGGCCAGTTACAAATAAATTACAGTGGAACCTCGAGTTTCGAACTTCTCCCAACTCAACCTATTATGTAAGTTTATTATTGTAAGTGTATTTTTGGGGGTCTGAAACAGACTAATCTAATTTACATTATTCCTTATGGGAACAAATTTGTTTGGTAGCAGCACTTGAACAGCATTCTGGAACGAAGAAAGTTCGAAACTCGGGGTACCACTGTACATTGAATTTACAAGGGAGTGGTTGAATTGAGGTGGTGTAATCAAAGCATGAGAGTTTACACAGTTAATGGATATAACATTTATGTGATATTTAATAGGTACTTTTTAACTGTATTCATAAAGATGTTGGGAGATCGGGAACTTTTAGTAAGTTCCAAATTTTCGGGCCTTTTATTTGCATGGAGTTTTTGAACAGATTTTGATGTACACATAGAATGTCAAAAAGATTCTTGTTCCTTGTACTGTATTGTGTTCTGTTGCAGCTCTGGGTTAATGTTTGTATTGAGTGTCCTGTAAATATGTAGCATGCACAGTAGAAAGTGTGAATATTTTTTACATAAAACAAATTTAAACTTTTGAATAGGGAGGTTGTGTTGCCTTGAGTCATAATGAGTGATTATTCTGAGAGCTGATTTTTGCTGAGTAACAACAGGTTTAAGGTGATTAGCTATTGTTTATCCCCATTCATAGATACTATAGGTGAAGTATGGATAGTTTAGAGAGTAGTACAAAGTGAACAGGAATGTTTGGGAAACATTATAATGTATTTTTGAGAGAGTACCCACTACTTTGAGATTGTGTTTAAAAATATTCTGGATATGTGCATTGAATTTTAGTTTGCTGTCCAGGTGTATTCCCAAGAATTTAGCCTTATCTTGCCTGTTGATTGGTGTATTGTTTAACTTTATATTCAAATGAACATGTTTTGCTCTGTTCCCATACGTTATATAGAAGGCCTTGTGTTTGATTATGAAGTCATACACTGTAATATTAAACTCAGTAGAAGGCAGAACATGAAACCTGTTCTCCATGAAGCAGCCATATTGACTACCATGAGGCCTGACAGTGGTAGACACTTTACCATCATTTTTTTCATTTTTTTTTCTAAGTAAGAATTTATTGAGAGAAATTCTATTACATAGTTACTTCTAGATTCACCCACAGTTTTACTAGACTATCAGGAGTCTCAGAATATGCATTACACCCTACTTTCTCATTCCTTTCTGACTACTGACCTTGTGTGTCTGTAAGGTTTGTAAAACATGAACTTTTATTTCTAAATCCATATTAGTGTTCTGTGAGAAATTTAGATGTTCAGCAGATCTCTCTTATAATATTTTTTAGCAATTTGCATGTCAGGTGTTCAGGAAACTGGTCAGTAGTTCAGGGCTTTCTGCCAGTCACTTTTTTTAATATTTTCTTATGTTTACCATCGTCCATTTGCTTGTCACTTCACTTGTTAATAATTTCTTTATGCTCTTAGTGGCTTATATAGTATTTCAAGTCACCTTAATATTCCTGGTGATATTCCTTCTGGTCCTGATAATTATGATAAGTTCCATCAAAAGGGTCTTCATTTCCTTATTAGTAGCTTCAGTGCTTGATAATCCCACTTTGTTCTTTCTTTTCTCTCTGGTACTGGTCCATGCTCATTTGTAACAAGATGACTGAATAAGTGATGGAATGAGTATTGTAGTGGAAGTAATATAATCAATTGAGAGGAGAGGCTATAATGTCTTATAATCTGACTCCCATTTAGATAGCCTGAAATTTAGTCATTAATAAATTTTTAGTGATACTAATTTGATCATATATTATCAGCAACTGACGTTGATTTTTAGGATTAAAGTCTGGAAGTCACAATCTAAACTCAGTGTTGTTTGATATTTTGATAACCTGTGCCATGCTAATTACTGACCGGTAGTTTAATTATATTAAATATTTCATTTGATAGGAAGAAATGTCTCTGTTTCAGCTCTTCTTCATTGATCACTCCAGTAAAACTACATCCTTCATGGATCCCAGACTTCCCATTGATGCTCCTTTTGTAAATGCCAGCAAGTTAGCATTGCCAAGTAGTCATCATCGCAGATCACGCTCTCCAGGAGATGAAGATGCTGCTCGGGTCAGTTTTATCACATACAGTACATTAAGTGAATTATAATTATTTGTAGGATGAGCATTAAGTGCTGCTCATAATATCCTCAGTTTTAGAAAAGTTATTAAATAATATGTAAATTAAAATGTCATGGCCTTCTGATGAACTCAAAATGTCTTGTTCCTGTAACTTGAAGATGATAATTTTTACCTATCAAAATGCTAAAATTTATTTATTTCAAATCATTTTGTCTGTGTGACTTATGATATTATGAGTTCATTACTGAAGGTAGTTAATTTCCAGATGAGAGCATCAGAGGCTGTAAAAAACAATGATCTAATATGATAGTAGGTTGTTCATATTAATTATGTATGTGACCAGTGTTATGCATTCAGGTCTTGTAATATGCATTATGGTTTCTTACTAATGTTCCAAGACCCCTTGAGGAGCCCACATCTAGAAGGTTCCAGATTCCAGTCAGGACACATGAAAGTGTTGATATTGCTTCTAGCCATTAGGGAAACTCACTGTCATGAATGAAGGATTGAAATGTGAAGCAGTTTAGTTTTGAACTTGGGAGATGGTGATTCCCAGTCACTCATAAGTAGAAATAATGACTGGTTGGACTCGCTCTCAAAAATTCAGAAAAAGCTATGAAAGTTATGGCAAAATTGATAAGATTAAAAAAGTCTTAGAAAAAACCCTCCATTAGTTCGATGATGGAACGTTAACAAATCAGTCGCCATATGAATTTTTAATGAGTTTTTATGTTGGTAATAAAATTGTGATTTGAAGTAGGGCTGTAATAATATGATGCATATTTTACCACACATTAATAACTAAATTGTCAAGGTAATTGTACTCTTCAGCAATGGAATGCTTCATCTAAATCTCTTACTGCCTTATTTATTCATTGAAGTGTTGTTCACAACAGAGTGCATGAGAGTAACTATTACCCAGTTTCAGAATCTTGTAGGATTGTACATCATTTGATTTACTGCTTGTGTAAGTGGTAGGTTTGTAGACAGTATCCATCCAAGGAGGTACTACTATACTATCAAATGATTGTGAAATGGAAATCTGTTAATTTTTTTGCACTTGGGCAGTATTGCTGATCTTGTTTTTCTTTGTATCATAAACACACAAGGTGACAGGTATATCTTACAAATTTCTTACCTTCAGTATATAAATTCCTTCACTTTCCTGTGTATTTCAGTGAAGAGGAGAAAATGAATGTATCTAAGAGACCTAGAGCTGAAGAAGTAGTGGTACTATTAAGTGTTCATCTTTGGAAAGGAAGGGGAGTATATAAGCATTTAAATTCAAGAACTATGTGTATTATAGTAGAAGTGGTATGCGAGTAGTGGGTTATAAATGCATGAACACTTATTATAATCCACTATTCACATATCACTTTTACTATAATGTATATAAATCTTGAATTTAAATCTTTATATCTCTCCTTCCTTTTTCCAGAGGAGTGTAGGAGAGAGACAGAGACAGGTTAGGTAAGGTTCATCAGGAAACAGGGCAAGTGTTTCCTGACGCGGGTCTTAGAGAGAGAAAAAGAGAGATTTTTGGGGGTGTTAAGTGAATGTTTAGAGAGTTTTGAGTTAAATTAGAGAATAATTATTGTGAGTGACCTAAATGCTAAAGTGATAGAGACTGTTGTAGAGGACAGAGTAGGTAAGTTTGGAGTGCCATGTGCAATGATAATAGGCAGCCTCTAATTAAATTATTGCATATAAAGAGGTTTGATAATAGATAATACTTAAAATAAATAAGGATAATTAAGTTTATCCTAGGTAGTAGGTAGTAGTACCAGGTTGGTACTACAGTCTTGCCAAGTGAGTGTAAAATGGAAGCCTGTATTTGTTTTACATGATGACAGGATTGCTAGTGTCTTTTTTCTGTCTCATAAACATGCAAGATTTCGGGTATGTCTTGCTACTTCTACTTACACTTCGGTCACACTACACACAGGGTGACCTAAAAAAAAATACTTTCATCATCATTCAACACTTTCACCTCACTCATACATACTTGCATGTTTTTTTTTGTTTTTTCAACAAGTCGGCCGTCTCTCACTGAGGAAGGGTGACCCAAAAAGAAAGAAAATCCCAAAAAAGAAAATACTTTCATCATCATTCAATACTTTCACCTCACTCATACATAATCACTGTCTTTGCAGAGGCGCTCAGATACGACAGCTGAGAATAAGTCCCTCCCAACTGTCACTATCCCAGACCCCTCCTTTAAAGTGCAGGCATTGTACTTCCCATTTCCAGGACTCAAGTCCAACTAAATCAATTAACTGGTTTCCCTGAATCCCTTCACAAAATATTACCCTGCTCACACACCAACAACTCGTCAGGTTCCAAAAACCATTCGTCTGCATTCACTCCTATCTAACAGGCTCACACATGCTGGAAGTCCAACCCCCTCGCCCACAAAACCTTTACCTCCTCCCTCCAACCTTTTCGAGGACAACCCCTTCCCCGTCTTCCTTCCCCTACAGATTTATACGCTCTCCAAGTCATTCTACTTTGATCCATTCTCTCTAAATGACCAAACCACCTCAACAACCCCTCTTCAGCCCTCTGACAAATACTTTTAGTATTTGTCAGAGGGCTGACACCTTCTCCTAATTTCCACATTCCGAATTTTCTGCATAATATTTACACCACACATTGCCCTTAGACAGGACATCTCCACTGCCTCCAGCCTCCTCTTCGCTGCAGCATTTGCAACCCATGCTTCACACCCATATAAGAGTGTTGGTACCACTATACTTTCGTACATTCCCTTCTTTGCCTCCATGGATAACGTTTTTTGTCTCCACAGATACCTCAACGCACCACTCACCTTTTTTCCTTCATCAATTCTATGGTTAACCTCATCCTTCATAAACCCATCCGCTGACACATCAATTCCCAAATATCTGAAAACATTTACTTCTTCCATAATCCCTCTCTCCAATGTGATATCCAATTTTTCTTTATTTAAATCGTTTGATACCCTCATCACCTTACTCTTTTCTATGTTCACTTTCAACTTTCTACCTTTACACACTCTCCCAAACTCGTCCACTAACCTTTGCAACTTTTCTTTAGAATCTCCCATAAGCACAGTATCATCAGCAAAAAGTAACTGTGCCAACTCCCATTTTGCATTTAATTCCCCATAATTTAATCCCACCCCTTTCCCCAACACCCTAGCATTTACTTCTTTTACAACCCCATCTATAAATATATTATACAACCATGGTGACATTACACATCCCTGTCTAAGACCTACTTTTACCGGGAAGTAATCTCCCTCTCTCCTACACACCCTAACCTGAGCCTCACTATCCACATAAAAACTCTTTACAGCCGTCAGTAACTTACTACCTATTAGATACACTTGCAACATTTGCCACATTGCTCCCCTATCCACTCTATCATATGCCTTTTCTAAATCCATAAATGCAATAAAAACTTTTCTACCTTTATCTAAATACTGTTCACATATATGCTTCACTGTAAACACTTGATCTACACATCCCCTACCCACTCTAAAGCCTCCTTGCTCATCTGCAATCCTACTCTCTGTCTTACCTCTAATTCTTTCAATAATGACCCTGCCATACACTTTACCTGGTATACTCAGTAAACTTCTTCTTTCTTTCAACACATCGGCCACTTCCCACCGAGGCAGGGTGGCCCAAAAGGAAAAACGAAAGTTTCTCCTTTTACATTTAGTAATATATACAGGAGAAGGGGTTAACTCAGTAAACTTATTCTCCTATAATTTTTACACTCTTTTATCCCCCTTCCCTTTATATAAAGGAACTATACACGCTCTCTGCCAATCTCTAGGTACCTTCCCCTCTTTCATACATTTATTAACAAATACCAACCACTCCAGCACTATATCCCCCCTGCTTTTAACATTTCTGTCATGATCCCGTCAGTTCCAGCTGCTTTACCCCCTTTCATTCTACGTAATGCCTCACGCACCTCCCCCACACTCACATCCTGCTCTTCTTCACTCCTAAACGATGTTGTACCTCCCTGGCCAGTACATGAAATTACCATTTCCCTTTTTTCATCGACATTTAAAAGTTCCTCAAAATATTCCCGCCATCTACCCAATACCTCCAGCTCCCCATCTACTAGCTCCCCTACTCTGTTTTTAACTGACAAATCCATTCGTTCCCTATGCTTTCTTACCTTGTTTATCTCACTCCAAAAATTTTTCTTGTTTTCAGCAAAATTTCTTGACAGAGCCTCTCCCATTCTTTCATCCGCTCTTCTTTTGCACTCTCTCACCACTCTCTTCACCTTTCTTTTACTCTCCATATACTCTGCTCTTCTATTTACACTTCTGTTTTGTAAAAACCTCTCATAAGCTACCTTTTTCTCTTTTATCACACCCTTTACTTCTTCATTCCACCACTCCTCTTTCCTCCTGCCCCCACCCTCCTATAGCCACAAACTTCTGCCCCACATTGTAATACTGCATTTTTAAAACTATCCCAACTCTCTCCTTTTCTTCTTCTTCCTTCAACACGTCGGCCCAAAAGGAAAAACGAAAGTTTCTCCTTTTACAATTAGTAATATACACAGAAGAAGGGGTTACTAACCCCTTGCTCCCGGCATTTTAATCGCCTCTTACGACACGCATGGCTTACGGAGGAAGAATTCTGTTCCACTTCCCCATGGAGATAAGAGGAAATAAGAACAAGAACTAGTAAGAAAATAGAAGAAAACCCAGAGGGGTGTGTATATATATATATGCTTGTACATGAATGTGTAGTGTGACCTAAGTGTAAGTAGAAGTAACAAGACATACCTGAAATCTTGCATGTTTATGAGACAGAAAAAGACACCAGCAATCCTACCATCATGTAAAACAATTACAGGCTTTCATTTTACACTCACTTGGCAGGACGGTAGTACCTCCCTGGGCGGTTGCTGTCTACCAACCTACTACCTAGACTCAGTAAAATTTCTCCTATAATTCTTACAATCTCTTTTATCCCCTTCCCTTTATATAAAGGAACTATACATGATCTCTGCCAATCCCTAGGTACCTTCCCCTCTTTCATACATTAAACAAAAATACCAACCACTCCAACACTATATTCCCCCCTGTTTTTAACATTTCTGTCATGATCCCGTCAGTTCCAGCTGCTTTACCTCCTTTCATTCTACGTAATGCCTCACGCACCTCCCCCACACTCACATCCTGCTCGTCTTCACTTCTAAAAGATGTTATACCCTGGCCAGTGCATGAAATTACCGCCTCCCTTTTTTCATCGACATTTAAAAGTTTCTCAAAATATTCCTGCCATCTACCCAATACCTCCATCTACTAACTCCCCTACTCTGTTTTTAACTGACAAATCCATTCTACTGACTCCCCTACTCTGTTTTTAACTGACAAATCCATTCGTTCCCTAGGCTTTCTTAACTTGTTTATCTCACCCCAAAAATTTTTCTTGTTTTCAGCAAAATTTCTTGACAGAGCCTCTCCCACTCTTTCATCTGCTCTCCTTTTGCACTCTCTCACCACTCTCTTCACCTTTCTTTTACTCTTCATATACTCTGCTCTTCTATTAACACTTCTGTTTTGTAAAAACCTCTCATAAGCTACTTTTTTCTCTTTTATCACACCCTTTACAAATACAGGCTTTCGTTTTACACTCACTTGGCAAGACGGTAGTACCTCCCTGGGTGATTCCTGTCTACCAACCTACTACGTACCTATAACTTGCATGTACAAGCATATATATACACACCCCTCTGGGTTTTCTTCTATTTTCTTGCTAGTTCTTGTTCTTTTTTATTTCCTCTTATCTCCATGGGGAAGTGGAACAAAATTCTTCCTCCGTAAGCCATGCGTGTCGTAAGAGGCAACTAAAATGCCGGGAACAAGGGGCTAGTAACCCCTTCTCCTGTATACATTACTAAAGTTAAAAAGAGAAACTTTCGTTTTTCTTTTTAGGTCACCCTGCCTTTGTGAGATATGGCCAGTTTGATGAAAAAAAAAAGTTTATGAAATATGATGTTGTCTTAATGACATCACTTTGCTAGATTATGTATTAGTGAATAAAAGGCTGGTGGGTAGACTTCTGTATGTGGCTCATATATCAGATCTTCATTATTTAGTTGTTTCTACAGTAAACGAGTTGAAGTACAAGGAGAATAACATCAGTGGGTAAGAGAGAAGTGGAAATGAATGAACCAAAGGAGACAGTAGATATGAGCAACTGTTAGTAGAAAGGAGGAGGATGAGGTTTATGAGGTGTTGGATAGATTTAAGAAAGTTTTGCCAGACTGCTCAGCAGAAGCGGGTAACAGAACCTATTAGGAATGAAAATATAGTAGATTTGGTCTTCACAAACAGTGAAGAGCTAATCAGACGCATATCATTCTCCAATACAATGCACTCTGATCACAACCTCATTGAAGTATAAATAAGCATAAATTCATGCCTAGAGAACTTAAGAAATAATCAACATGAAGATGTGTAATACAGTGGACCCCCAGAAATCGGCTGGTCTGATTATCAGCCGGCTTGATTATCGATCGCTTTTTTCGGCCCAATTTTTGCCCGATTATCGGCCTGCGTCCCAGACCTGTCCGCCTGGCCCGCGCTTGCGCGCCTCGATACGCAGGCATCGTGAGCCAGTCTAGCTTTGTTTACACTTGAGTGAACAATACCCAGCGCTCTCATTCAAGCATTTCACAATAATTTTATTGTGTTTATTGCTTGTTTAGTGATTGTCACTGTGAAATAAGTCACCATGGGTCCAAAAGAGCTTCCTAGTGGCACCCTTGTGGCTAAGAATGTGAGGAACACCATCGAAAAATATGAGAGTGGCGTACGTGTGGGGGAGCTTGCCAGAATGTACAGTAAAAACAAATCTACTATCACCTCTATCCTGGCAAAGAGAAAAGAACTCAAGGAAGCTGATGTTGCAAAAGGTGTTATCATGTTTACCAAAAATAGATCAAAAGCAGTGGATGAGGTTGAGAAGTTGTTGGCGGTGTGGATCAACGAAAAACAGATAGCGGGTGTTAGTGTTTCTATGGCGATAATTTGTGAAAAGGCAAGGCAGTTGCACGCAGATCTTGTCAAGACAATGCCTGGAATCAATATTGATGCGAGTGATTTTAAAGCCAACAAAGGCTGGTTTGACAGATTTAGGAAACGTAGTGGCATACACAGTGTTGTGAGGCATGGTGAGGCAGCCAGTTCAGACAAACGTGCTGCTGAAAAGTTTGTGAGTGAATTTAAGGGGTTTGTAGACACTGAAAAATTCAAACCCCAACAAGTGTTTAATTGTGATGAAACAGGCCTCTTTTGGAAGAAAATGCCAAAGAGGACCTACATTACTCAGGAGGAAAAGGTACTGCCAGGACACAAGCCTATTGAAGACAGGCTAACTCTTATGCTTTGTGCCAATGCCAGTGGTGATTGTAAAGTGAAGCCTTTACTGGTGTATCACTGAAAATCATAGTGTGTTCAAGAAACACAATGTGAACAAGAAAAATTTGTGTCTTGTGGAAGGCTAACACCAAGGCATAGGTCACGACGGCAATTTTCCTGGAATGGCTCACTGGAGTGTTTGGCCCCAGTGTGAAGAAATATCTCCTGGAAAATAAATTGCCACTCAAGTGTCTCCTGGTACTGGACAATGCTCCTGCTCATCCTCACAACTTGAAAGACTATTTGTCTGACAACTTCTGTTTCATCACAGTGAAGTTCTTGCCTCCTAGCACCAGTCCTCTCATCCAACCCATGGACCAGCAGGTCATTTCTAACTTCAAAAAACTGTACACCAAAGCAGTGTTTGAAAAGTGCTTTGAAGTCACCTCGGACACTGAGTTGACCCTAAGAGAGTTCTAGAAGAATCACTTCAGTATCCTCCATTGCATAGGCCTTATAGGTAAGGCTTGGGAGGGAGTGACTTCCAGGACTTTGAACTCGGCTTGGAGACCAATGTGGCCGGATTGTGTTGAAAAGAGGGATTTTGAAGGATTTGAGGCTGACCCTGACCCTGACGACCCTGTGCCTGTTGTGGAAGATATTGTGGAATTGGGCAAGTCCCTGGGGTTGGAGGTGAGTGGTGAGGATGTGGAAGAGTTGGTGGAGGACCATAGGGTAGACCTAACCACTGAAGAGCTGAAAGAGCTTCATCAGGAACAGCATCAGACGACATTTAAGGAAATTGATTCAAGAGGAGGAGGATGGACAGGGTGAGGTTGTAACTTCTTCAAAGCTTAAGGAAATGTGTTCTATGTGGACTAAGTTGCAGATATTTGTTGAAAAACACCACCCTGAGCAAGCTGAAATAAGCTATCTCTGCAACCAGTTCAGTGACAGAGCCATGTTGCACTAAAGGAAAATGTTAGAGGTGCCAGAAACAGCACTCTGGACAGTTACTTTTCTAGACAGAGGTCTAGTGACTCTCAAGCTGGGAAGTAACCCCAGATAAGGACTTTTTACCTGAAGTCCTTATGGAGGGGGATTTCCCTTCCAAACACTAACCCCTTCCCCTGTCCTCCTCCCTATCTTCCAGATGCCAGCAACTCTCTTCAATAAAGGTAAGTAAATGTTATTTTAAATGTTTAATTATAAATTTATTACTTTATATATCTATTTATAATTGTTTTATATATGTAAAACTATAGTTAATCTTCACAAAATTAATTTTTTGTGAATATTTTTGGGTGTCTGGAATGGATTAATTGTATTTACATTATTTCTTATGGGAAATAAAGGTTCAGAAATCAGCCAGTTCGATTTTAGGCCTAGCTCCTGGAACGGATTAGGGCCAATTTCCGGGGGTCCACTGTACAGTGGAACCCCGAGTTTCGTCCTTAATCCGTTCCAGAAGCTAGTCCTAAAGTCGAAGCAACATTTCCCATAAGAAATAATGTAAATCCAATTAATCCGTTCCAGACCCACAAAAATATTCACAAAAAAATACATTTTTTAAAGAATAACTATAGTTTTACATACACACAACACACACAAATACATACAGTAATAAATTAGTAATACAATAAATAAATAAACATTTAAATAAACATTTAAAATAATATTTACTTGCCTTTATTAAAGACTTTTGCTGGCATCTGGAAAATAGGGAGGAGGAGTGAGGGAGCACTTATTGTTTGGAAGGGGAATCCCCTTCCATAAAGACTAAGTAACAAGTCCTTATCTGGGGTTACTTCCCTTCTTTGTCTTTTTATGCCACTAAGACCAGCTTGAGAGTCACTGGACCCCTGTCGTTCAAAATAACTGTCCAGAGTGCTCTGTTTCTGGTGCCTCTTTAAGATGTCCCTAAAATGGGACATGGTTTTGTCACTGAACATTTTGCAGATATAGCTTGTTTCAGCTTGCTCAGGGTGGTATTTTTCCACAAAACTTTCCAACCTATTCCACATTCCACACATGTCCTTAATCACTGAAGAAGGCACCTCCTTCACTCCCTCTTCCTCCTCCTCCTTTGAAGCAAGTTCCTCAACTGTGGTCTGATGCTGTTCCAGATGAAGCTCTTGCAGCTCTTCAGTGGTTAGCTCTTCCCCGTGGTCCTCCACCAACTCTTCCACATCCTCGCCACTCACCTCCAACCCAAGGGACTTGCCCAATGCCACAATAGATTCCACAACAGGCAGAGGGTCGGCAGGGTCAGGGTCAGCCTCAAACCCTTCAAAATCCCTCTGGACGACACATTCTGGCCACAATTGTCTCCAAGCAGAGTTCAAAGTCCTGGAAGTCACTCCCTCCCAAGCCTTACCTATAAGGGTTATGCAGTGGAGGATAGTGAAGTGATTCCTCCAGAACTTTCTTAGGGTCAACTGAGTGTCCGAGGTCACTTCAAAGCACTTTTGAAACACTGCTTTGGTGTAGAGTTTATTGAAGTTAGAAATGACCTGCTGGTCCATGGGCTGGAGGAAAGGAGTGGTGTTAGGAGGCAAGAACTTCACTGTTATAAAACTGAAGTCCCTAGACAATAGGTCTACCAAGTTTGGAGGATGAGCAGGAGCATTGTCTAGTAACAGGAGGCACTGGAGTGGCAATTTATTTTCCAGGAGGTATTTTTCACACTGGGGCCAAACACTTCATGGACCACTCTTTGAAAATTTGCCTCGTGACCCATGCCTTATTATTAGCTTTCCACAGCACACACAATTTATTCTTGATGACATTGTTTTTCTTTTCACACACTGGGATTTTCTGAGTAATACACCAGTAAACGCTTCACTTTAGCACAGAACAAAAGAGTTAGCCTGTTTTTCATAGGCTTGTGTCCTGGCAGTGCCTTTTTCTCCTTCATGATGTAGGTCCTCTTTGGCATTTTCTTCCAAAAGAGGCCTGTTTCATCACAATTGAACACTTGTTAGGGTTTGAATTTTTCAGTCTCTACGTATTCCTTAAATTCCTGCACAAATTTTTCAGCCGCACATTTGTCTGAACTTGCAGCCTCTGCTGAACTTAAATTCACTATCAGCACTCGTTGCAGGTATTTTCTTTATGAGATCGTTCAGCGACTCTGAAACACTATCACCTGCTATCTGTTTATTGTTGATGCACATCAGCAACAACTTCTCAACCTCTTCGATTGTTTGTGATCTATTTTTGGTTAACATGTCTACACCTTTCGCAACATCAGCTTCCTTGATTCTTTTCTCTTCGCCAGGATAGAAGCGATTGTTGATTTGTTTTTGCCAAACATCCTGGCAAGCTCCACAAGTTGCACACCACTCGTATTTTTGTACTATTTCTTTCTTCACTTCTATGGTGTTTCTCACTTTCTTTACCAAAGGGGTGCCACTATGAAGTTTCTTTGGGCCCATGGTGACTTATTTCACAGTCACTCAATAAACAAGCACCAGACACAATGAATTAATTGTGAAATGTTTGGATGAGCATGCAGGGTAATGTTCACTCAAAGATAAACAAAGCCAAACTGACTAACGACGCCTGCAAAAGGAGGCGGGCAGGCGCAGGCAGGTGGACAGGTCTGGTACGTGGGACGAAACACGGGGCACAGTGTGAAACTCGGGACAAAATTTAGCTAAAAAAAATGGTTCTAAACTCGAAACGTACGATACTCAAGGCGTACGAAACTCGGGGTTCCACTGTATGTTTAACATTAACAGTAGGAAAATTGACTGTTACAAAAGTAATAAAGAGGTATTAGACATTCCATGGGGTGTGGCCTGAGTACCTTTAACCTTTAAGCTGCCGATATGATGTAAATTTACGCATGATGTAAATTTACGCT
Source organism: Cherax destructor (assembly GCA_009830355.1). Lineage (NCBI taxonomy): Eukaryota > Metazoa > Arthropoda > Malacostraca > Decapoda > Parastacidae > Cherax > Cherax destructor. Next base: position 25,779 of record WNWK01007598.1, on the reverse strand, counting down.
AGTCAGGAGACTACTGATGACATAAATTTATGCCAAAATTCCAGAGCCTTCAAAATGGTCCCAATTGGCCTGGTTTGGCCTACATCAGAGAAAACAGGTCTGTGCTGTAGGTGTACACAGCATAAAAAGTTAGTGACGTGTGCAGGGCACACATCACTAAGTTTATTTCATCCATTGTAGATGATACCAAAATAAATGTGAAATTAACCTCAGTAAAATTTACCAGTAAATGTGAGCGATCTTCAGTGGACAGTAGAAAATAACATTTTTGATAGTAACAAATTCCAGTTGCTTAGATATGGAAACAATTAATTCAAAGCTCAAGAGCAACATCTCATAGAATGAATGGAATTTGTAAGAGACTGGTATAATAATGTCAGGTTAAAAAGTTCATCATGTATATACTACAGTGGAATCTCGCTATTCGAACACTCCAAAACTCACCCTTTTATGTAAGTTTATTATTGTAAGTGCTTTTATAAGTGTATTTTTGGGGGTCTGAAATGGACTAATCAATTTACATCATTCCTTATGGGAATAAATTCGTTTGGTAACAGCACTTGAACAGCATTCTGGAATGAGGGTGAGTTTTGGAGTGTTCGAATAGCGAGGGTCCACTGTACATCCTCTCCTCACTTAGCGACGTACAGTTGACCCCCGAGTAACGTAAAAGCTTCATTCCAGAAGCTTGCTCAAGTGCCATTACCGAACGAATTTACTCCCTTAAGGAATAATGTCACGTGGGTTAGTCTATTTCAGACCCCCAAAAATACACTTTCACAAGCACTTACAATATTGTACTTAGATAATTGTACGATTTCCGGGGTTTTTGTTACTCGGGGGTCCACTGTACAGTGGACCCCCGGATTTCGTACTGCTCCTAACTCGAACAATTATGTAAGTGTATTTTTGTAAGTGCTCTTGTAAGTGTATTTTTGGGGTTCTGAAACGGACTAATCTAATTTACATTCGTCCTTATGGGAACAAATTCGTTCAGTACCGGCACTCGAACAGCCTTCTGGAAAGAATTATTTACGAAATCTGGGGGCCCACTGTACTTGTTTACCGACGACTTGGACTTACGACAGGCTCTGACCAGTATGCATACCTAAATAATGTACAGTGGGCCTTCGGTTTTCGTTGATAATTCTTTCCAGAATGCTGTTCGAGTGCCGTTACCGAACGAATTTGTTCCCATAAGGACGAATGTAAATTAGATTAGTCGTTTCAGACCCCCAAAAATACACTTACAAAAGCACTTACAAAAATACACTTACATAATTGTTTGAGTTGGGAGTTATACGAAAACCTAGGGTCCACTGTATATTAGAGCTGATTTTCTTTATTCTGTTTATTACAATATACAGTACACTACTGTATAAACATTTAAAAATATACCAGAAATGTTATAAATGGAGCAAAGTTGACATTAAAACAGTATCAGAAACGGTTGACATAAACCCACTACCATTATAGTATGCTCCTCACTTAGCGACGCATTCGTTTACCGACGTGATCTTAGGAATGGAACTCCGTCGTTAAGTGAGGAGAGGCTGTATATACAGTGGTTCCCCAAGTTACGTACACCCCGGAAATCGTACAATTATGTAAGTATAATATTGTAAGTGCTTGTGGAATTGTATTTTTGGGGGTCTGAAATAGACTAACCTACGTGACATTTTTCCTTAAGGGAGTAAATTCGTTCGGTAATGGCGCTTGAGCAGGCTTCTGGAGTGAAGTTTTTATGATAATCGGGGGACCACTGTATATTTTTTTTTTTAACATCCTGGCTGTCTCCCACTGAGGCAGGGTGGCCCAAAAAAGAAACACTTTCATCATAAGAACATAAGAAAGAAGGAACACTGCAGCAGGCCTACTGGCCCATGCGAGGCAGGTCCAAGTCTCCAACAGGCTTAAGCCAATGCCCCGACTCAGCCAGGTCAGGTTACATTCACTTAAGGAAGGAGCACTACATCTGACCTAGTAGCACAAGCTAGTCAGGACCAACTCACACCCAACTGCACCCACTCATATAATTATCTAGCCGAACACCTGTAGCTACCGTCTCCAGGTAGTTAGGTCACTACCACTTAAGGAATTAGTACGGCAACTGACCTGGTAGTACAAGCTAGTCAGGTCCAAACTCTCACCCACCCACACCCACTCATGTATTTATCTAACCTATTTTTAAAACTACACAACGTCTTAGCATCTATGACGGTACTCGGGAGTTTGTTCCACTCATCCACAACTATATTATCAAACCAGTGCTTTCCTATATCCTTCCTGAATTTGAACTTTTCCAACTTGAAACCATTGCTGCGAGTCCTGTCTTGGCTTGATATTTTCAGCACGCTATTTACATCCCCTTTATTTATTCCTGTTTTCCATTTATACACCTCAGTCATATCCCCCCTAATTCTACGCCTTTCTAGAGAGTGCAGATCACTATCAATGTCTTGCTGGAGGCACACAGATACAACAGTTTAGATTTTCCTTTAATAATCAAATAATAATAAAACCATCAAAGTGGGATGTTTGAATGTGCGTGGATGTTGTGCGAATGATAAGAAAGAGATGATTGTAGATGTTATGAATGAAAAGAAGCTGGATGTCCTGGCTTTAAGTGAGACAAAGCTGAAGGGGGTAGGAGAGTTTCAGTGGGGAGAAATAAATGGGATTAGGTCAGGGGTTTCAAATAGAGTTAGAGCTAAAGAAGGAGTGGCAATAATGTTGAATAATCAGTTATGGCAGGTAAAGAAGGAATATAAATGTATAAATTCAAGGATTATGTGGAGTAAAATAAAGGTTGGATGTGAAAAGTGGGTTTATGCTCCTGGAGAAGAGAGAAGTGTAGAGGAGAGAGAGAGATTTTGGGAAATGTTGAGTGAGTGTGTGGGGAGTTTTGAACCAAGTGAGAGAGTAATTGTGGTTGGGGATCTTAATGCTAAAGTGGGTAAAAATGTTGTGGAGGGAGTAGTAGGTAAATTTGGGGTGCCAGGGGTAAATGTAAATGGGGAACCATTAATTGAGCTATGTGTAGAAAGAGGTTTGGTAATAAGTAATACATATTTTATGAAAAAGAGGATAAATAAATATACAAGGTATGATATAGCACGTAAGGAAAGTAGTTTGTTGGATTATGTATTGGTGGATAAAAGGTTGATGGGTAGGCTTCAGGATGTACATGTATATAGAGGGGCAACAGATATATCAGATCATTATTTGGTTGTAGCTACAGTTAGAGTAAAAGGTAGATGGGACAAAAAGAAAATGGCAACAGCAAGTAAGAGAGAGGTAAAAGTGTATAAACTAAGGGAGGAGGAAGTTAGGGTGAGATATAAGCAACTATTGCCAGAAAGATGGGATAGTGCAAGTATGAGTAGTGGGGGGTTGAAGAGGTTGGTATAGTTTTAAAAATGCAGTATTAGAATGTGGGGCAGAAGTTTGTGGCTATAGGAGGGTGGGTGCAGGAGGAAAGAGGAGTGAGTGGTGGAATGAAGAAATAAAGGGTGTGATAAAAGAGAAAAAGATAGCTTATGAGAGGTTTTTACAAAACAGAAGTGTTAATAGAAGAGCACAGTATATGGAGAGTAAAAGAAAGGTGAAGAGAGTGGTGAGAGAGTGCAAAAGAAGAGCGGATGAAAGAATGGGAGAGGCTCTGTCAAGAAATTTTGCTGAAAACAAGCAAAAATTTTGGAGTGAGATAAACAAGGTAAGAAAGCCTAGGGAACAAATGGATGTGTCAGTTAAAAACAGAGTAGGGGAGTTAGTAGATGGGGAGCTGGAGGTATTGGGTAGATGGCGGGAATATTTTGAGGAACTTTTAAATGTCGATGAAAAAAGGGGCGGTAATTTCATGTACTGGCCAGGGAGGTACAACATCGTTTAGGAGTGAAGAAGAGCAGGATGTGAGTGTGGGGGAGGTGCGTGAGGCATTACGTAGAATGAAAGGGGGTAAAGCAGCTGGAACTGACGGGATCATGACAGAAATGTTAAAAGCAGGGGGGGATATAGTGCTGGAGTGGTTGGTGTTTTTGTTTAATAAATGTATGAAAGAGGGGAAGGTACCTAGGGATTGGCAGAGAGCATGTATAGTTCCTTTATATAAAGAGAAGGGGATAAAAGAGAGTGTAAAAATTATAGGGGAATAAGTTTACTGAGTATACCAGGTAAAGTGTATGGCAGGGTTATTATTGAAAGAATTAGAGGTAAGACAGAGAGTAGGATTGCAGATGAGCAAGGAGGCTTTAGAGTGGGTAGGGGATGTGTAGATCAAGTGTTTACAGTGAAGCATATATGTGAACAGTATTTAGATAAAGGTAGAGAAGTTTTTATTGCATTTATAGATTTAGAAAAGGCATATGATAGAGTGGATAGGGGAGCAATGTGGCAAATGTTGCAAGTGTATGGAATAGGTAGTAAGTTACTGAAGGCTGTAAAGAGTTTTTATGAGGATAGTGAGGCTCAGGTTAGGGTGTGTAGGAGAGAGGGAGATTACTTCCCAGTAAAAGTAGGTCTTAGACAGGGATGTGTAATGTCACCATGGTTGTTTAATATATTTATAGATGGGGTTGTAAAAGAAGTAAATGCTAGGGTGTTGGGGAGAGGGGTGGATTAAATTATGGAGAATTAAATGCAAATGGGGTTGACACAGTTAATTTTTGCTGATGATACTGTGCTTATGGGAGATTCTAAAGAAAAGTTGCAAAGGTTAGTGGACGAGTTTGGGAGAGTGTGTAAAGGTAGAAAGTTAAAAGTGAACACATAGATAAGAGTAAGGTGATGAGGGTATCAAATGATTTAAATAAAGAAAAATTGTATATCACATTGGAGAGAGGGATTATGGAAGAAGTAAATGTTTTCAGATATTTGGGAGTTGATGTGTCAGCGGATGGGTTTATGAAGGATGAGGTTAACCATAGAAATGATAAAGGAAAAAAGGGGAGTGGTGCATTGAGGTATCTGTGGAGACAAAAAACGTTATCCGTGGAGGCAAAGAAGGGAATGTACGAAAGTATAGTGGTACCAACACTCTTATATGGGTGTGAAGCATGGGTTGCAAATGCTGCAGCGAGGAGGAGGCTGGAGGCAGTGGAGATGTCCTGTCTAAGGGCAATGTGTGGTGTAAATATTATGCAGAAAATTCGGAATGTGGAAATTAGGAGAAGGTGTGGAGTTACTAAAAGTATTTGTCAGAGGGCTGAAGAGGGGTTGTTGAGGTGGTTTGGTCATTTAGAGAGAATAGATCAAAGTAGAATGACTTGGAGAGCGTATAAATCTGTAGGGGAAGGAAGGCGGGGTAGGGGTCGTCCTAGAAATGGTTGGAGGGAAGGGGTAAAGGAGGTTTTGTGGGCGAGGGGCTTGGACTTCCAGCAAGCATGTGTGAGCGTGTTAGATAGGAGTGAATGGAGACGAATGGTTTTTGGGACATGACGATCTGTTGGAGTGTGAGCAGGGTAACATTTACCCATTTACTGTCCAAACGTATATATACGTTTTTACCGCTAGCTCTCCGACCTTAATTTTCCCCATAAGAAAGCATGTAAAAAAAATGTATATATACGTTCGGAGCGCTAGCGGTATAAACGTATATATACGTTTGGACAGTTAATGGGTTAAAGAAGGGGTCTGAGATAGTGACAGCTGGGAGGGACTATTCTCAGCTGTCGTATCTGAGCTCCTCTGCAAAGACAGTGATTATGTATGAGTGTGGTGAAAGTGTTGAATGATGATGAAAGTATTTTCTTTTTGGGGATTTTCTTTCTTTTTGGGTCACTCTGCCTCGGTGGGAGACGGCCGACTTGTTGAAAAAAAAAAATATTAAAAACTGCTATTTTAGAGTGTAGGCACTGTACTTCCCACCTCCAGGACTCAGTCTGGCTGACCAGTTTTCCTGTATCACCTCACAAAATTATTACCTTGCTAACACTCCAGCAGCTTGTCAAGTCCCAAAAAACATTTTTCTCCACTCCTATCTAATATGATCACACATGCCTACTGTATGTCCAAGCCCCTTGCACACAAAACCTAATTTTACCCCCTCCCTCCAACCTTTCCTAGGACGACCTCTACCCTCGTTCCCTCCACTACAGATTTATACACCCTCCAAGTCATCCTATTTTGCTCCAGCCTCTCTGAATGTTCAAACCACCTCAGCAATCCGTAATCAGCCCTCTGGATAATACTTTTAGTAATTCCACACCTCATAATTTCCACACTACAGATTCTCTGCATAATATTTACGCCACACATTGCCCTTAGACACAACATCTCCACTGCCTCCAGCCTCCTCCTTCCTGCAGCATTTACAATCCATTCTTCACACCCATATAAGAGTGTTGGTACCACTATACTCTCATACATTCCCTTCTTTGCCTCCATGAATAATGTTCTTTGTCCCCACAGATACCTCAATGCACCACCCACCTTTTTTCCTTCATCAATTCAGTGGTTTAACTCATCCTTCATAAACCAATCCCCTGACAAGTCTACTCCCAAATATCTGAACTCGTTCACTTCTTCCATACTCCCTCCCTCGAATCTGATAGCCAATTTTTCCTTATCTAAATTGTTTGATACCTTCATCACCTTACTCTTATCTGTGTTCACTTTCAACTTTCTTCCTTTATACACCCTCCCAAACCTCATCCACTAATCTTTGCAACTTCTTTAGAATCTCTCAAAAGCACAGTATCACCAGCAAAAAGTAACTGTGTTAACTCCCATTTTCTATTTGATTCCCCATAATTTAATCCCATCCCTCTCCCCAACACCCTAGTATTTACTTCTTTTACAAGAAGTAAATACTATAAATATGTTAAAACAACCACAGTGACATTACGCATCCCTATCTAAGACCTACTTTTACTGGAAAGTAATCACCCGCTCTCCTACACACCCTAAGCTGAGCCTTGCTATCCCCATAAAAAAACTTCACAATATTTAGTAACTTACCACCTATTCCATACACTTGTAACATTTGCCACATTGCTCCCCCTATCCACCCTATCATAAGCCTTTCCTAAATCCATAGAAGCAACGAAAACTTCCCTACCTTTATGCTTCAATGTAAACACTTGGACTACACATTCCCTACCCATTCTAAAGCCTTTTTGTTCATCTGCGATCCTACTCTCCGTCTTACCTCTAATTCTTTCAATTATAACCCTACTATACAATTTACTAGGTATATCCTAAAGTTTTTTTTTTTTTTTCCCCCAACAATACAGCCGTCTCCCACCGAGGCAGGGTGACCCAAAAAGAAAGAAAATCCCCAAAAAGAAAATACTTTCATCATCATTCAACACTTTAACCTCACTCATACATAATCACTGTCTTTGCAGAGGCGTTCAGATACAACAAGTCAGCCGTCTCCCACCGAGGCAGGGTGACTCAAAAAGAAGGAAAATCCCCCAAAAGAAAATACTTTCATCATCATTCAACACTTTAACCTCACTCATACATAATCACTGTCTTTGCAGAGGCGCTCAGATACGACAGTTTAGAAGTCTCTCCAAACTGCCAATATCCCAATCCCCTCCTTATTCCCCTATAATTTTTACTCTTTTTGTCCCCCCTTCTCTTTATATAAAGGAACTATTCATGCTCTCTGCCAGTCTCTATATATATCATATCCATCCATGCAAGTTAACTTTCATAACACATATGTCAGTTGAAATTGGGTAACAGATATATGAATAATGATTGGAACTTGCTTCAGTCAGTATGTACTGTATATAGTTTATCATCTCCCAGTCTGGCTATCCTGGTATATATGTTTGAATCATCAGCCTTTACTACTCGATTCCCAGAAGCTTGCATAATTGTTTTACAGTATCTCAGTGCCTCTTTTAAATGTAGTACAGTGGTCCCCGAGTAACGAACACCCCGGAAATCATACAATTAAGTAAGTATAATATTGTAAGGGCTTGTGGAAGTGTATTTTTGGGGGACTGAAATAGACTAACCTATGTGACATTATTCCTTAAGGAAGTAAATTCGTTCGGTAATGGCACTTGAGCAGGCTTCTGGGATGAAGTTTTTTCGTTACTCGGGGGACCACTGTATTCATATAATTTTAGTAATGTTGCAGAGAATTCAGAGTGTGGAAATTAGGAGGAGGTGTGGAGTTACAAAAAGTATTATTCAGAGGGCTGAAGAGGGGTTATTGAGGTGGTTTGGTCATTTAGAGTGGATGGAGCAAAATAAAATGACTTGGAGGGTGTATAAATCTGTAGTGGAGGGGAGGAGGGGTAGGAGTCGTCCCAGGAAAGGATGGAGGGAGGGGGTAAAAGAGGTTTTGTGTGCAAATGGCCTGGACATGCAGCAGGCATGTGTGAGCATGGTTTTGAGGACCTGACTAGTTGTTGGAGTGTGAGCAGGGTAATATTTTGTGAAGGGATTCAGGGAAACAGTTAGCTGGACTTGAGTCCTGGAAATGGGAAGTACAGTGGCAGTTTGGAGGGACGTCTAAAATGTTGTATCTGAGTGCCTCTGCAAAGACAATGATTATGTTTGAGTGATGGTGAAAGTGTTGAATGATGATAAAAGTTTTTTTTCTTTCTTTTTGGGTCACCCTGCCTCAGTGGAAAATGGCTGACGTGTTAAAAAAAAAAAAACTTGGCTGATCAAGCATACCAAGGTAGTCTGACTGAGAGAGTTGAGAAAATTCTCAGCAATAGCAACAGGTAAATCATAGGTATTCAACAAAATCATCTTAGAAATAACACTTAATTTGTACTACTATATTTTAAAATGTGAAACATACGTATGTATTCTCTCTGTTTGTCCCATTGGTACTAATCATCTTTAGCAGGTATGCTGATGCTGTATTTCCTGGTTGGAGAAACTAGAAAAAAGTCAACTTTGAAGTATAATTTTAAGTTTGAGAATGAGTTACAAACTACTGAGTGAGGCTCTAATATTAGCATCTGAATTAAGGTTCCTCACATGAAAAAATAATGATACATTTTTGAATCATAAGTAATAATTAATTTTTAAAAATCATACATGTACATTTGTTATATTTTAAGTTCCTTTTATGTTTATGGAATGTTGATACAGACCACTTACAAAAATGTTCTTTTTGGTGCTCAAAAATTACTGCATGAATTTGTGTCAGTACCATGGATTGTGGCTTCCTGTCGTAGTAGTATTGCTTTCTTTAATCATTGTTTTCCACTGCAATTTTAGTTATGTTATGTTATTTATATTTTGAGTAATTATTATAATTCTAAAAAAAATACATTATTTGGCTAATAGTTATTTTAATTTTTCTGCATGTGCCATTTAAAGCATATGGTTAAACACGTTGGGTACTTGTTATTTGATCAGTATTGTTGATTTGTGAGGGCTGAGTATTAAACAACTGAATAAGTGAGGTCTGCCAGTGTACTCTTCCTTTTATCTTCACAAATAACACATTTTTATATGAGCAACATTTAAAATTGTATATAGAGTACTGTACATAAGCTTTTACTGTATATGTATATAAAATGCACACATTGTTGAAACATGACATAGCAGATCAGTCCAAAATGGCTTGCTTTTAGTATGTTCACTCAAGCAGTGTAGCAAGTAGTTGAGGTAGCCTGAGTTAGCTCTTACCAAGACTCACTCCCCACGCAGGTTCCCATTCCCCCGCCACGCCCACCTACCACAATTGGCAGTGTTTGTGGGGGCATCGCTGCACACGTCACCCCTAACATTCCTACTGCCTACAATGACAAGGTGATATATTGTAGTTCAGCAGTGATATCATAGGGATATTTCAGCCTCATGTTATGACTGTTATACATTTTGTCAGTATGAAAGCATTAAGACTTCTTGAGGGGTATTTCCAATAAATTTATTTTATTGACACTCACTCAGTACTGTTAATATGCATGCCATCAGTAGTTAAAGTACTGCAAAGTTTATTACTTTAAAAAATATTATAAGGCTTCAGTGATTAAAATAACATTCACATATAAAATTAGCTGTGCAGGGCTCAGGATAGCTCTGTGAAAAAGTCTATATTCATTACAACAGGACGCCATTAGATGAAATCATCATGCAGTGAAATTGAAATCATAGAAAATGATTTGGGTGTGTTGTACATTACTCAGTAAATTCAAAGATGCTTTAATGATTTGAAGTTTTTTATGATTTCACATTCAGGATATATCAGTGGGCCATCAGTGTTTGACTGATCTTGTTAATTGTAATACATCATTTCTTTTTTAGTGTCATTATGGGAGCAGACATTGTATTGTTTTGTCTGAGCAGATTCTTCCAGTACAGTACACTAGACTTCTGTCCTTCCACGTGATAGAAATACCTTATTGCTGGTCTAATTTCTAATTCTCTTATATCTAACAGTCAAAACTTCATTGAACGATTAAACAGTTTGAGTTTGTTTTGAGAAACACATTTGTTTTAATGGTTATGCACTCTTTACTAAGGTTCCTGTTGATGAAACCGTAAACTTTCTCAGTAGGGTCTTGTTGAACCTTAATTTTGATCTACTAGTACAGTGGTACCCCGGTTTACGATGGTCCCCAAACTCACCCTTTTATGTAAGTTTATTTTTTTAAATGCTTTGTAAGTGTAATTTTGGGGTCTAAGGACTAGTCTATTTACAACTTTTTTAAGAGATAAATTCGTTTGGTAATGGCATTGAACAGCATTCTGGAATGAAAATATCGTAAACCGGTACCACTGTATTATTAGCTATTATCAAATTAGTGAGATTGTTTGTTTCTGACAATGCCTCTTCAGTAATAGTGCATTTTTCAGGCAAACCTACGGTTTTACAATGGGCAATCATCTTAAGCTTAATTTGTTTATGGAATGCTTTGAACTGAATTATTACTACACATTACTTCCAGGCAAAGTGTTGTGGGAATATTATGTAGAGAATTCGGGGCATAGGGATTAGAAGACAGTGTGAGGTTACCAAAAGAACAATTCACAGGTATAAGGAGGGATTGTTGAGGGCATTTGGGCATTTAGAAAGGGTGGAGAATAGGATACTAAGGGAGTACAGTATATAAATCTGGGTTGGAAGGAAGGAAGATTAGGGGGGGTCATCTCAGGATGGGTTGGAGGGATAGGGTAAAGGAGGTTTTGAGTGCACCAGGGGCTTGAACATCCAACAGGCTTGTGTGAGCACGTTGATTGGAGTGAGTGGAGATAAGTGGTTTTTATGACTTGATGTGCTGTGGGAGTGTAAGTAAGGTGACATTCACGAAGGGAGTTGGGTAAATAAGTTTGCCGGATATGAGTATTGAAGATGGGAAATACAGTGCCTGCACTTTGAAGGAGGCATATAGCTGTTTAGTTCAGAGGGTCATCTGAACTGTGATGCCAGCACACACCTGGCAAGACAGTGATTGAATGACTGGCAATGAATGTGTTACCTCTTTTTCTTGGGCCACCCTACCTCAGTGTGAGATATCTATTGTGTTAAAATAATTACCTCTGGGTCACATTGGTTGAGATATGTAGTGTACATTTTCTCAGTGTGGCCAGATGGCTAAAATTTGGATATCTTCTTGAATAATTTAAATGATTTTCATCTTTCCATCAAATTCAAATATGAGTGGGAAACCAAAATTAAATATGCCCTCCTTGACATTCTGATTAACTAGGTAAATCAAAATGTTATGAGAACAGTCTACAGAAAACACACTCAAGCATATACATACACTATTCTAAAGATTGTAGTAAATGCTTGGTGCTACCACATAATGAGAAGCTAATAAGAAATAAAAGGCTTCTGTCATTGTGTGGGCATTTACTTAGCATACAGATATAACAACACTGGATAAATTGCCATGTATTATTGACCATAAAATGGCTTTTTTACAAAATAAATATGCCCAGTTATGCTCCCCATCTTATGACCACCTGCCACACGAAAATTATGAAAATTATATTAAAATATAGTATAATTTTTTTTTTTAATGCACCGGCCACATCCCACCAAGGCAGGGTGACCCAATAAGAAAAACAAAAGAACATAAAAAATATAGTACATACTCAAAATATCACCACATGTTGGGTTAGAGGTTTGCAACACCCCTAAGACTGAATGGGAGTTACAATATTCCCGGCTGTCATTCGCGTTTTGCATTCACAGCCTTCTTTAATTCTCACCTACGAAGCTAGGTTAAGCTGCCAATGACTTCCTGGACTCGCCAAGTTGTCTTCTTCGCTTTGCCATAAAGCATATATAAAGTTGCCATTGTTACTGAGATAGTTTGGACATGTAGAGAGGATGGAACAAAATAGAATGACTTTGAGAGTGTATAAATCTGTAGTGGAGGGAAGGTAGGGTAGGGGTCGGCCTAGGAAAGGTTGGAGGGAGGGGGTAAAAGAGGTTTTGTGTGTGAGGGGCTTGGATTTCCAGCAAGCATGTGTGAGCATGTTAGAGAGGAACGAATGGAGACAAATGGTTTTTAGGACTTGACGTACTGTTGGAGTGTGAGCAAGGTAACATTTATGAAGGGATTCAGGGAAACCGGCAGGCCGGACTTGAGTCCTGGAGATGGGTAGTAGTGCCGGCACTCTGAAGGAGGGGTGTTAATGTTACAGTTTTATAATTGTAGTGTAAGCACGCCTCTGGTAAGACAGTGATGGAGTGAATGATGATGAAATTTTTTCTTTTTCGGGCCACCCTGCCTTGGTGGGAAACGGCCGATGTGTTAATAAAAAAAAATTATAAAAAAAAAATAATTACCTCCAAAGATTTAATAGTGCAAGAAAGCCAAGGGGTTAATAATCCAAAAAAGCCAAAAGTTTAATAACCAAAGAATGACATTTTTTTCTCTGTTGGAGTCCATTAGTCATCTCTAGGATGTAATTCAAAACTGCCTACTGACACCCAGATACCTTTTTATTACTGAATGAGTAAGAGCAGCAGCCATAAGGAGACTATTATCATAAATGTCTGGGAAGGTGTATGGCAAGTCTCTCTACACTTGCTCCTGTTCACCTAGCTCTATAGATAATTATGGTAGCCAGTACTCCACTCTTCATCTTCTTCCCTGCCTCATCATCTCACCTCACCTCTTCCCATCTACCCTTGTTAATTTGCCCTTCCTTCCATTCCACCAGCCCCAACTTCCATCCCTCCATCGCCACCTTCCACCCACCTTTTCATGTGCCTCCTCCCCATGCCATCCTTCTACAGATCTTGCATGCCACCTTTCCCCCCCTTCTCATCTAGCACTTGCCTCTTGCATGCCTGCTCCCCCCTTCCTGCTTTCTCCCTTTCCACCTGAACCCTCACTATGCAGCATCCTCAGGCAATTATTTCATTAATTTTCTTGTCTGTCATACAGCCTTATTAACCTTCACTGAGAATTATATGTTGTGCATTTTATTTCATATCAAAGCAATACAGTATTGACATTATATAAACTTTTCCCTCAGATTTTTACTCTGATAGAGGAGAATGTTAACTACCTGTGCTAGGCTTTCTTCACAGACACTTATTAATTACCACAGAATATCACAAATGATCCACAAAAGTGATACACAATAAACATTTTTTGTTAACACATCGGCCATTTCCCACCGAGGCAGGGTGACCTGAAAAAGAAGAAACAAAAATATTTCCTTTTACATTTAGTAATTTATACAGAAGAGGTTACTAGTCCCTTGTTCTCTGTATTTTAGTCACCTCTTTGACACATGGCTTACGAAGGAAGGATTGATTCTTTTCCACTTCCACGTGGATGCAATATACATATTGCATGTATTTTACTGGTGTTATATTCAATTTGGACATATTTTAACCCTGATGATGTAAGCATATGGAAGAAGATAAATAAATATCTCTTGCTTTGGCATCTCAAATAGGAAACAATTGACTACTGTTCTATCTTGCACAGATAAAAAAGGAAAGTGGTACAGACAGTTGAGTTCTGAGAATGTTACTGCTGAATACATGCAAGTTTATACATAGTACTTCATTGTTTATTATTAGAAGATTGCATTCATAGTGTAAAGTATTAACCCTTTCAGGGTCCGTGCCATAGTTCTACAGCTTTGAGGTGAGGGTCCAAACCGTAGTTCTACGCCATGAGCTCAGCTCACTCAGATAAGCTGTGAGCGGTAAATTTGGGCCTAGATATGAGAGAATACATCTATGTGGTAAGTGTGCACCACATAAAACAAATCCTACAGCACACAGTGCATAATGAGAGAAAAAAAAACTGAGACCATAATTTTTTATTAAAACAGCGACTTTGCAGTGTTTTTCGTATATTTTTTATAGTTGTATTTGCGATTTCTTGATCTCATTTGATAGAATGGAAGACATATTACAGAAATAGAGTTGATTTTGATTGGTTTTAGTACTGGAAATGGCTTGAAATTGAGCTCAAAGTAGTGGAAATGTTAAATTTTTGCCGATGTTCAAGAGTAAACAAATAAACTCACAACGTCTAATACGTGCCAGCTGGTGGGTCTAATATACATTAAAAAATGTGGTGATATTATTTATACAATTATTACAATATTGCATAACAGTAAATCTTCCATGTTTTGGTTTGAATACAAATTCATTATGTGAATAAAAAAAAATCAAAATGGAATTCATTTGTAAATACTAAAAATGTAACTAATGAACAGAGGAAATATTAGTTTAGCACCAGGAATGCCTGCATTGTTTATTCTGCACCCTATTTTGAAATTGGAATATTTTGAACTTTGTGTTAAATTGGCTAAATTACCAATTTCCAATCACTTTATTTTGTAGTTGAAACAGTTGACTGGGCGATTTCTTGTACTCAATCGATAGAATAGAAGTAATACTAGCAAAATAGCTAAGAATTTGGTCGACTGGAATAATGTAATTGGCCTAAAATGGGAGTCAAAGTCGGCAAAATCGCCGACGCGTAAATATTGCTGATGCCTCAAAATTCGCGAGAGCATAATTTCATCAATTTTCCATCAAATTTCATATTTTTTATTTCATTACCTTCAGAAAAAGATTCTCTACCATTTCATAAGAAAAAAAGAAAAAAATTTTTTTTTTTTAAATTCTTGGACCCTTGTTGCACACTTTGAAATTTGGCCTCTGGACCCTGAAAGGGTTAAGTTAAGTTAGGCAATATTCCATCACCATTGGCTGAGTGTGCCTCGAAGGTCATTGATACACCTAAGACCTGTGACACCGAAGGCAATAGGGAGGCAGAGCATGTAAAAACCATGGTGTGTTGACTTCTGATGCAGGAAGCATCTGATTTGCTCCCTTCTGCTTATAGCAAGGGTAATGTGTAATTTGTGATTTTTGGCTGTGAAACTATATTCCTCATTTTACAGGCCATGGCAACTTGTGACTGATAATGTATATTATAAGAAATGGCAAAGACTAAGCCAAATGTATTTTTTTTCAGTCAATTAGGAATCAGGAAGCTGTGTGAATCAAACAAATGTGGGCTGGGTCTGGGTCAGTCCTGGGGCTGGGGGCTGAGTTAGCTAATGTTTTTGTCTCCTGTGTTTTTTCCCGTGGATGACTGTTTATTTTTGGGTCAATTGTTGTAGACTGGTCATTCTGTGTGTTATACTTTACCCCTTTCTTATCTTCCCAAGTTCTATAAATACCGGGGAGACTATTCAATAGTTCCTCTTTTTCTTCATGCTTATTGTTTATTAGCCTCCTGAGTGCTTTCCTGATATCTGTCCATAGTTCCACATCCTTGTTGCAGATCCAGAAACACCTTTCTAGACGGATGTCACTTCTTGTTACTGTGTTAATTTTTGAACATGTGACATGATGTTTTGAAAAGCAAAGGTTGCATGTGATTCTAGATCTTTTCCCAAGAGCCTTTTCACAAGTCCCACAGATATACTGTACTGCCATCCTGCCTGTATCCTATTTGTACTAGTATATGTGGGATGTACTGATTATGGAGACTTACTACACCTTATATTATATTATTGTTATAATATGTATTTATTTCTGTTTGCTCACTGTATAACTCTTTCTATATTTATTCCTCTCTGATCAGTCCTATATACATTTTAATGTATTATTCTCACTGAGATCCCCACACTGGTCTAGACAGGATATTGTGGTATGGTGATATGGTGTTTTTATGGGTGTGTATGGTAGGCCTCCGTGGCTGACTTCAGCACTGCCAGGCGTATGACTAAAGCACACCACTCAGTCCTATACTGCCATGCGATGCCCGTTTAGACCACTTTCATTTTCTTAGATCACTATCCTTGTGTTTTCTACTGCCAATTGGGTTCACTAGGTCTTTCTTATTCTGTCCTGGTATCCTAGTCTATTCGTTATAAGTGGTAACTCAGATCTATAAAAGTCGCTTGGACATTGACCACTCCAGGGCAAGTGGTCACCCGCACTGCCACACTACTATTGGATTTAATTTACTTTTATTTTATACCTAATAGTTTATCACTGTGCTGTACACTGGTTATTACAAGGATATACACTATATTTATTCCAGATACCTTTTCTTTTCACTGAACTAATACTGTGGTCATTGCTTTATTTCCACACGATACCTATGCTTCCGGTAGTTTCCCTTACACTTCCATGGCAAAAACTTCCACACTTAGTAGTGGCAGCGAGAAAGACACTTCACATGGTTTTATACTCCAATTATGTATACTGTGATTCCCTGCACCTCAGTGCCACCATCACTTGTTTTTGTTTCTTATAACTATAGAATTTACTTATCTGTTATTTCTGCTTCTCAGGACCTCTGGCAATTTTCACTAGTGCCAATCCTTGTAGTATGTTTCCATATGCTATACCATATCTTTTAAGCTATACTGGGGATTTATTACTATTTCTCTTACTACAGATTTGGTTCACTGTATCACTGCACATATATATCCTTGCCACTCGCTATATTACTTAGTTAGTTCAATATATGTTTGTTAATTTTCACCTCCGAATTTGGATGTATCTGGCAATAATTCGCTGGCCTCCAGGCCTATTCCCACGGTAACGGTTGCTCCACCGGCACTCTAGAATTTACACTATAGTCTATATTTTTTTCCTATTTAATGTTCACTGCGATTTCTCTTATGTTGGTTCAAATGCGTATATGCACTTTATGGTTACACACACTTAATTCTCGCACTGTGTCTCCTCAGCTACTATCAGTAAACGCAATTTAAGACGGAGCTCCACCCCGCGTGACCACCCACGACACGAATTGTGACCACAATATAGATTCTGACAATTACAGACTTGAGTTCAGCCTGATTATATCAGTTCCAAACTTTAATTTACTGGGACAGCAATTAATTTTTACGTGATAGTTTGTGCCCAAATCAGTAATTATTATAAAGAAAGGTTTGACAATTAAATTGTGAGAACTCTGGATATCAACACTGGATGATGAACTCTTCAGGATTAAATTAATCAAGGTTAGACTTTTACTCATTCATGGTCAGGTCGATGGAGATGAGCTTATACCTCTTTGTGGTGATAGTGGTTATCTCATATCTTACTTATTCCAGTTGAAGAGGCCGTGTGATATAACATAATGCTACTGGTTTCCTGTCTTTGTTAAACTGTGGCTGCTTGTCATTTATTTTCATGAGGTTGAAATAACTTATTAATAAATCATGCCTGATTGTCCAAGTCATATTTCGAAATTTTTTACTACTACAATAGTTTTCATTGTATAAGAATGATTTTTGTTTACTTAATCTGCTTATCATTTGCAATTTTTTGACTTCTGTATTCATCCCATGTGTGTTTTGAAAATGCAGGATAGTGCTGTAATTACAGGCAGGCAGTGCTTTAGAGTGCTTTGCTTTACTGCATTTTGCTAATGCTGTGGCTTTCAATTATACCCATTCTTCATTTATTCAGACTTCCTACAATAAATATATTCACCACTCACTATAAGCTAAGGATGAAAATATTTTATGGTAAGTATATGCATTTTTTAGGCCTAGCTGTATTGCTCACTTTATATATGGTAGTGTAAACATGTTATCAGGCTTTTATGTGCATTTGAAAGTGAAAAAAGGCCATGTTTCACTTTACAGTGAGTTTCACTTTACATCAGTAGCCTGGAACCTAACCTGCTGTATAAGCAAAGCCTGCCTGTACATTGTACACCTTTTCCTTTCAGATTTCTGAGTTCTTTTTGTTCCTTACTGCTTCTTAACTTGGATAATGTGTTATGGAAGACATAATTTTCATTGGCATGGAGGTTGCTGTGTCCTTGCTGAATGCCACAAATCACAATATTTTCTGAAGGATAATACAACTTTATAATTTGTTTCTTTGTGTGAAATATGAGGCCTCTGATTTTACTTTGGGTCTGGTTTCTTAGTTGATGAGTCTGTTTAGTTTTCCAGTTATTCCTTCTGTATGAATTGTGTGTCACAGTTTTTAAGACTTTTGCACACTGTTTATATTAAGTCAGCATTTTGCTTGCCATCCAGTGTGTCCAAAAACCATATGCTGGTATAGCTATGAAAGGTGGGAGTGTTCTGCTTTATTCCCACACTGTCCTGGTTTATGTAAATACAGTGGTACCTCTACTTACGAGCAGCTCCCAACACGAACAATTATGTAAGTGTACTTTTGTAGGTGCTTTTGTAAGTGTATTTTTGGGGGTCTGAAATGGATTAACCTAATTTTCATTATTTCTTATGGGAAAGAATTCCTTCGGTATCGGCACTTGAATAGCCGACTGGAACGGATTTTGCTCATAAGTAGAGGTACCACTGTATTGTGATTTCTTGTTTTGCAGTCTTCAGTCTTAGTACTTCTTCTTCAAAGATTTTGCTGTTTTGGAGCAGTTTTTGTAAAGTGGAGCTATTTGTGATTTTTAGATTTTGTGGCTAGATTCCACCTACAAGATACTTAATACTTGTAATAAATTTTTTGGAGGTGGTAGGTTGGTAGACAGCAACTCCCGAGGGAGGTACTACTGTCCTGCCAAGTGAATGTGAAATGGAAACCTGTAATTGTTTTACACGATGGTGGAATTGCTGGTGTCTGTTTTTCTGTCTCATAAGCATGCAAGGTTGCTACTTATACTTAAACTTAGGTCACACTACACATGCATGAACAAGCATATATAGATATACACACCCCTCTGGGCTTTCTGGATAACAGGTATATCTAGCTACTTCTACTTACACTTTAGGTCACACTACACTGGCATACACATGCATATATATACATATATATATACTATATATATATATATATATATATATATATAATATATATATATATACATATATATATATATATACATATGATAGGGTAGATAGGGGGGCAATGTGGCAGATGTTGCAGGTGTATGGAATAGGAGGAAGGTTACTGAAAGCAGTGAAGAGTTTTTATGAGGATAGTGAGGCTCAGGTTAGAGTGTGTAGGAGGGAAGGGGACTATTTCCCAGTAAAAGTGGGCCTTAGACAAGGATGTGTGATGTCACCGTGGTTGTTCAATATATTTATAGATGGGGTTGTAAGAGAAGTGAATGCGAGGGTCTTGGCAAGAGGTGTTGGGCTAAAAGATAAAGAAGCAAATACAAAGTGGGAGTTGTCACAGTTGCTTTTTGCTGATGACACTGTGCTTTTGGGAGATTCTGAAGAGAAGCTGCAGAGGTTGGTGGATGAATTTGGTAGGGTGTGTAAAAGAAGAAAATTGAAAGTGAATATAGGAAAGAGTAAGGTGATGAGGATAACAAAAAGAATAGGTGACGAAAGATTGGATATCAGATTGGAGGGAGAGAGTATGGAGGAGGTGAATGTATTCAGATATTTGGGAGTGGACATGTCGGCGGATGGGTCTATGAAGGATGAGGTGAATCATAGAATTGATGAGGGAAAAGGGTGAGTGGAGCACTTGGAGTCTGTGGAGACAAAGAACCTTGTCCATGGAAGTAAAGAGGGAATGTATGAGAGTATAGTTATACCAACGCTCTTATATGGGTGTGAAGCATGGGTGATGAATGTTGCAACGAGGAGAAGGCTGGAGGCAGTGGAGATGTCATGTCTGAGGTCAATGTGTGGTGTGAATATAATGCAGAGAATTCGAGTTTGGAAATTAGGAGGAGGTGCGGGATTACCAAAACGATTGTCCAGAGAGCTGAGGAGGGGTTGTTGAGGTGGTTTGGACATGTAGAGAGAATGGAACGAGACAGAGTGACTTCGAGAGTGTATAAATCTGTAGTGGAGGGAAGGCGGGGTAGGGGTCGGCCTAGGAAAGGTTGGAGGGAGGGGTAAAGGAAGTTTGTGTGCGAGGGGCTTGGATTTCCAGCAAGCATGTGTGAGCGTATTTGATAGGAGTGAATGGAGGCATATGGTTTTAATACTTGACGTGCTGTTGGAGTGTGAGCAAAGTAACATTTATGAAGGGATTCAGGGAAACCGGCAGGCCGGACTTGAGTTCTGGAGATGGGAAGTACAGTGCCGGCACTCTGAAGGAGGGGTGTAAATGTTGCAGTTTTATAACTGTAGTGTAAAGCACCCTTCTGGCAAGACAGTGATGGAGTGAATGATGATGAAAGTTTTTCTTTTTCGGGCCACCCTGCCTTGGTGGGAATCGGCCGATGTGTTAATAAAAAAAAAAAAAAAAATTATTGTTCTTCTTTATCTCCATGGGGATGTGGAACAGAATTCTTCCTCTGTAATCCATATGTGTCTTAAGAGATGACTAAAATGCTGGGAGCAACAGGCTAGTAGCCCCTTCTCCTGTATATACTGTATTACTAAATTTAAAAAGAGAAACTTTCCTTTTTCTTTTTGGGCCACCCTGCCTCGGTGGGATACAGCCAGTTTGTTGTAAGAAGAAGAAAATTTTTTGACATTTTTGATGAATATGGAGTTCCTTGAGACTAAGCCTTAGGGCAAGAGTGCATTTGCATTATGTCAATGGTTTCTTCATTCTCACCACATCTAATTGCAATCCATCTTGCCACACACCTTTTTTCATATTAATAAACACAGCAAATGTCTCCTTTCTCTTATTTAAGTATTATTTATTTATTTTTATGCTGTATGACCCTTACGAGTTTAGCACTTTATTTTTTTTCAACAAGTCGGCCGTTCCCACCGAGGCAGGGTGACCCAAAAAGAAAGAAAATTCCCAAAAAGAAAATACTTTCATCATCATTCAACACTTTCACCTCACTCATACATAATCACTATCTTTGCAGAGGCACTCAGATACTACAGTTTAGAATAGTCCCTCCAAACTGTCACTATCCCAGACCCCTCCTTTAAAGTGCAGGCATTGTACTTACCATTTAGAGGACTCAAGTCTGGCTAAATCAATTATCTACTATTTATAATAACAGGTTTCCCTGAATCCCTTCACTAAATATTACCTTGCTCACACTCCAACAGCTCGTCAGGTCCCAAAAACCATTTGTCTCCATTCACTCTTATCTAACACGCTTGCTGGAAGTCCAATCCCCTTGCCCACAAAACCTCCTTTACCCCCTCCCTCCAACCTTTTCGAGGATGACCCCTACCCCTCCTTCCCCTACAGATTTATACGCTCTCCAAGTCATTCTACTTTGATCCATTCTCTCTAAATGACCAAACCACCTCAAGAACCCCTCTTCAGCCCTCTGACTAATACTTTTAGTAACTCCACACCTCCTCTATTTTCACACTCCAAATTCTCTGCATAATATTTACACCACACATTGCCCTTAGACAGGACATCTCCACTGCCAACAGCCTCCTCCTCGCTGCAGCATTTACAACCCAAGCTCATATAAGAGTGTTGGTACCACTATACTTTCATACATTTCCTTCTGATTATGATTATGGTTATGATTATATAATAATACATATTTATTTATATACGTACTTCAATATAAACACTAGATTCACAGACACCTTTTACTTTTCAAATCCACACTTCTGCCACATACTTTAATCTTTCCAATCAATCACACATTTGCTGTTCATTTTACTTAGTATACCGACAGCCCTATTCCTTTTTTATTTTCCACAAAGGTATGCTTATGCTCTATTCTTAAATTTGGTCATCTTCTTTCATACTCACATTGAACAGCAATCATTGCATTATCTTATCCCCATTTACTGTCATTACTTTTACTTTTGTAAATCCAGGACGTTAATTTTTTACTAGATTTCATTCTTCATTTTTTTTTTTTTTTATATTTCAAACCATCTCATTGCCAGTTTTTTCTATACCACCATTTTTACTGCATTTTTACTCCTCCACCTGCCCTCTTTAAATCACACACTGATCCTACAGTCTTTAATCCTCATTGCCTTTTTAAAATATATTTTTTTTTACTTTCACACTTGCCAACTACTCTTCCAACAAATGCTGGGTATAATGGCACTAAGGGGGTAGGTACCCTACTTGAGGTTTAATTTTTTCCTAACAGGTCTGTCTTTATGATCTTTTTATGGGTAGTGGTATTGGTGCAAATAGAGCATCCTGAGTTTTTGAAACATATTGGTTGTAAAATAAAGTAGGAAAATATTTGAGTTAAAAAAAAAATAATTTACATTTTACTAAAATATGAGGCAACATATTATACAGAGCAATCTTTTATTATAACAGTTCTCTCAGGATTAAGCTTTATCAAGCCTAGTGCTGAACCAAGAGTTATCTAAAAAAAAAAAGCTTATTATGTAGTATGATGTCCTTGTATCAATTGTCAGTTTGTTGCTCCAGCACCAACTAACCAATGCTAATACACATTAAAACTGTTTTATTTAAAAATTGATCATAGTAATGGGATGTAATGTTGTGTATTGTTATAAAGTACAACTACACGTATAATAGTGAATACAAATTGTTCATACTGTTCTACTTTTTGACTAATAAAACATGTAAGAAAGTGGTGGACAGCTGCTTTTACCATTACTGAGTGAGTTTAATAACTACATATATGGAAATAAGATATCTAGTGACCATTACATAAAGACCTATCTTGACTTAATACGATAAATCTTAGCTCTGGGTTGCATTATCTCAAAAACATTATCTCTCTGTTGATGTTTGGAAAGTCATTGAAAATGTTAATGTGAATTATGATATCTCTCAATTTCGGCGTGACAGCATCTGAATGATTGGTGGTG
The DNA here is from genome assembly GCA_009830355.1 of Cherax destructor. NCBI lineage: Eukaryota > Metazoa > Arthropoda > Malacostraca > Decapoda > Parastacidae > Cherax > Cherax destructor. Next base: position 2,709 of record WNWK01007598.1, on the reverse strand, counting down.
AAAGTTTCCTTCTGTAAGTCACCTACCTCAGTGGGAATGGTCCATGTAATTATCTACACACACATACATACGTACATACATATGTACATACATACATATATATGTACATACGTACATGCAAAAAATTGCAAACAAGTGATGCAAGATGCAAAACAACCACAGGGGAGTAGAAAGATAGCTCAAGGCCTTTTGTGTTGCAATCAGCATATCATCAGGAGCTTGCAATGTTGCAGGAAAGAGGATAAAATCTGAGCAAACACATTCAAAGTGAGTGTTTTTGCTAGAATGAGAGAGGAAGGAAGCAGAAAATAAGAGCCCAGGCATGCCACTTATGCCAGTGGCTTGTGCCTGGATGGTTGACTATTTTTTAAGGCATTATAACACCGCCATCCCACAAGCATTGATACCATTGTGGCAGCTCAACGAGAGTAACAATTAGTGGCATGACAATCATCAAGAGATTCTGTCAACTTTGATATATCCCGCAACTGTCTGGGTATTTTCCATACCTTAGAAAACGGTTCACAGCGACTCATTTAAAGGGGAGACATATGTAGTTTACCTACAGGTACAGTGGCAATAGTTAGGTCATATTTGTATCCCACAAGGTTCTTAGGGAAACTGGTCTAACCATCAGAACCGTCCCTATCCCTCTGTGTGCTACATTTAAAACAATCCAATGCATTTGTATAGGAGTCCTGTTTTAGGCTATGGACTATAGCTTCCACTAGGAACGAATCTAATTTGAATAAGCCGCCACTATTATTATATAATGAAAGTTTATCATGTTTCATGATGGTTAATTCTATAATGTTTCATCCAAGCCAAGTGGAACAAGGGTCAATGACTTTAGCTTTCAGCCAATTTGCCATGTTATTACAGACTCTAATGTGGCTAAAAATGTCATTGGAATTTTGGGCAGTCCGTATCGAATATTTGTGTTGTGATATCCTAATATCTAGAGATTTGCCAATCTGTCTCACATAACATAAGCTGCACCCATTGCAACCAATTGTATACACACCTCCGATGCAATGTTGTGGAGAATTCTTTATCACAATGCTTTTAACACTTCGTGTATTCTTAAAAACTACTTGTATGTTAAATCTTTTAAGAGCATTTGGCAGGACAGATAAATTCTCATTACAGTAGTCCCTCGGTTTTCGCCGAAAATTCGTTCCAGAATGCTGCTCAAGTGCCATTACCGAACGAATTTACTTCCTTAAGAAATAATGTCACGTAGGTTAGTCTATTTCAGACCCCCAAAAATACACTTGCAACATCACTTACGAAAATACACTTACATAAATGTTCGAGTTTGGAGATGCACGAAAACCGAAGGACCACTGTATATGGAAGAACCAGCACATTTTTTATCTGAGGTGTTATCCTAGGTTCAGTCATTTGATAAGTTCTTCTAGCTGCCAGCAATGCTGATTCCACAAACTCCTTAGGGTACCTGCAGTTTCGTGGCAATATTAAATATTTTCCTAATTTCTTCATCCAGAAATTCCAGGCTACATACTGGGTAAGCTCTCAGAAACATGATGAGAAAGACGCTGCTTTTTACTCTGGTTTCATACATATGTACAGTAGAACGTCATTTAGCACGAGATTATGTTGCACGTTACGGGTATTGCACGATTTAAGATTTGCGACACATTATCATCTTACATGACGTAAAGATGATATTATACGGTTCGGCAGGAGGGGAAACATTTTGAGCGCGCGGTCGCCCGCGCGCGGTGGGTTAAACCATTGAGTCAGTGGGGGTCCTACTAAGGGTGGCTATGAGCCACATCAAGTGTTTAATGCTGATGAGACAAGTGTTTTCTGGAAGAAAATGCCAACACGAACTTATATCAGTCAGCAAGAGAAAAGTGCACCAGGCTTCAAGACAGCAAAAGATCGCTTCACCTTCCTCCTTTTTGGTAATGCATCAGGTGATTTCAAGTGTAAGCCCATGGTTATTTACTGCCTAAGAATCCTCATGCTTTGAGGAAAAGGGAATTTGTTTTTCCTTCCTGCAAACTGTAAGTTTATTCAGATACACGGGGCCAGGAGCTGAGTCTCGACCCCTGCAACCACAATTAGGTGAGTACAGTTACATACATTATCATACATAGCAGCATATGTGTAGAGAACCCAGGATAACCCAAAAAAAAGTCATTGGAAATACTAAGTCACTCTAACTTTTTTTGGGTTATCCTAGGTTCTCTACACATATGCTGCTATGTATGATAATCTTCGTAACTGTATCTGTGTATACGTACCTGAATAAACTTACTTACAGTTTGTGGGAAGGAAAAACAAATAACCATTCCCACAAGCAGCCTTCTTGTTGTTGTTCAGCGGACACTACCCGCCTTACCCAGCCACCACGGACCCCACCATCCCAGCATTCGTACGTATTTCATACGCGTTGAAAAGTCCGACTACAAGCCAGCTGTGTTTGTGAAGAATAAGAGAGAGTGAATTGTGTTTTGATCTTGAATTAACGAAGAAAACAAAGATATTAGACAAGACATAAACCGTGGCCGTAATGAAGTGTTACTTTGTACACATAAAAAGATGTAAACATAAGTTTGTGTGACTGACTGACTTACTGACTGACTGACTGACTAACTTGACTGACTTGACTGACTGACTGACTTACTTGACTGACTGACTTGACTGACTTACTGAATGACTTGACTGACTTATTGAATG